>OMLC01091343.1:0-12453 GCA_900302585.1 Regalecus glesne | reverse complement strand
ATAGGGCCTCAGCCTGTGGGCTCTCTTCGGTGGAAGAGAGGGAGAGGGATGGACAAATGCTAGAGGAGAATAGCACCAACCTACCATGCAGGGGGATTCTTTCATTCCATGCCCTGCGATGAGATGTAGAGAGAAACAGTCTAGAGGCAGAGACAGCAGCTGGAGAGGAGGGAGCGAGCGGATGGTCGGTACCAGTTTGCTGGTAGACTGCGTCCTCGTCCTTCTGTAACGAGTCGTTCCACAACAGCATACGTCTGTGGTTCTGGCCTCGTGAAGCTCACTGGGTGCGTCGAACTGTGTACACGTGGTTCATGATGCAGCGGACAGATCAAATCAGCACCGCCCCCCCCTTCCCCGCTGAAATGTAGAGTTCCAGACTAGTGATTTCTAACTTGACACGAGACGTGAAACCTGAGTTAAAGCTGCTACAAGGAGCTTATTGCTGATTATCGGACTCAATTTCATTTGATATTTTAGAGGCGTCGACATGATCAAATGATGCAAGCATATGATCATATGATATAGGATCATATGATCATATGATATATTATATATGATCATATATAATATATCATACATCATATAGCATATGATCATATATAATATATCATATGATCATATATCATGATATATGATCATATGATATAAGTTCATATGATCATATGATCATATATCATATGATCATATGTTATATAATGCATGATCTATTATATATGATCATATGATCATATGGAAGAACAGATCTAAAAGTCCGTCCGCAGGTTGGATTCTCTGCAAAGTCTGATGAGGAAAAAATAATTTGTGGCTCTCAGATGAGATACATAGAAGAGAAATTGTTTGATGCAATTGTATGGGGATAGGATTCAAGGCTCATTGGCTCTTCACTGTATATTTTGCAAGTAGCCGCTTTTCTAAAACTCTTCTCAACTGGGCCAGTATAGGTCTCTGCAATTATGCCCCCCCATTCCTTTCCTCAGTAGTGTCGTGCAAAGTCAACAAGAAAAGACAAACTCCCCGTAGCAGCTTTAAGGCTTGGCTATCACCACCTCTTTCCTAGAGTCAACCTGTTGCACACCTGTAGTAAACTTTCTCTGGCTGACACGAATTCAGTCTCAGACCCAAGCTGGTGATATTCTTTAGCTCTGGCTTTCGCTCAATGAATCCATTTGTTACTTAAACTGCGTTGCATGGTCGTGAACTCCACTCTGGACATTCTGTCCGAGGCTCTGACTGAGAGTCCTGGAGCATCAGAGCTGGGCTACAAAATATGCCGTGCAAGGTCAATATGGCTGTGGGCATCTTTGGGGGAAACCTCCTTTAGGATATGTACTATATACGACCAGCTGGGAGGAGAGCAGAGTCAGGATGTTTTGCAGGTCAATACTTGCTTGGAGGATGTCGATAAGTAGAGGTGACCTATTGTTTGGTTCAGATATTAGACACTTTTTGCTAAATTAAGACCTCTGGAAAAAAATTGATAGTCCAAGTGAGTTCCCATCCAGTCTACATGTGTTTTGTAGATCTGGAGAAGGTGTATGACCGAGTCCCCCGGAATATATTGTGGGAAGTTCTTAGGGAGTATAAGATAAGAGGGTCACTACTCAGGGCCATCCAATCTCTCTATGCCCAAAGTGAGAGTTGTGTCAGAGTTCTGGGTAGTAAGTCAGACTCTTTCCCAGTAGGGGTTGGTCTCCGTCAGGGCTGGTCCTTATCACCTATCCTGTTTGTGATCTTCATGGACAGGATCTCCAGGCGTAGTCATGGAAGAGAGGGGTTGCAATTCGGTGAATTTAGGATTAAATCACTGCTTTTTGCAGATGATGTGGTTTTGATGACATCATCGGTCTCTGACCTCCAACACTCACTGGATCGGTTTGCAGCTGAGTGTGAAGCAGCTAGAATGAGGATTAGTACCTCTAAATCTGAGACCATGGTTCTAAGCAGGACACCAGAAGTTTGTCCAATCCGAGTAGGGAATGAGTCCTTACCCCAAGTGAGGGAGTTCAACTATCTGGGGGTCTTGTTCTCAAGTGAGGGGAGAATGGAGCATGAGTTGGACCAGAGAATTGGAGCTGCTGGAGCAGTATTGTGCTCCCTTTACCAAACCATTGTTACCAAGAGAGAGCTGAGCCAGAAGGCAAAGCTTTCAATCTACTGGTCAATGTTTGTCCCCACTCTCTCCTATGGCCATGAAAGCTGGGTCATGACTGAAAGAACAAGATCACGGATACAAGCAGCTGAGATGAGGTTTCTTAGGAGGGTGTCTGGTGTCTCCCTTAGAGATAGGGTGAGAAGCTCAGACATACGTGAGGGACTCGGAGTAGAGCCACTGGTCCTACAAATAGAAAGGAGCCAGTTGAGGTGGTTCGGGCATCTAGTAAGGATGCCACCTGATCGCCTCCCAAAGGAGGTTTTTCAGGCACGTCCAGCTGGAAGAAGGCCACGGGGTAGACCGAGGACCAGATGGAGGGATTATACCTCCACACTGGCCTGGGAATGCTTTGAGTTCCCCCAATCAGAGCTATTGTATGTTGCAAGGGAAAGGAAAGCTTGGAGGTCTCGGCTGAAATCTGCTACCTCCGCGACCCGACACCAGATAAGCGGCTGACGATGGATGGATGGATTTTTCGTATGCCTTCGTCTTTCTTTCACTTTGCTACTCTGACACTGCAAATATCCCTTGTGGGACTAAGAAAGGAGTACCTTATCTTTTATTTCATTAGTCCATGAACTCTCTTCAATTCTGACCTATTCAATGCTAATCTATCATTATATCATGTTTCATATTCTAGGTGGACAAATTGCTGCTGCTGGCGGATACTGGCCCTGATCCTCCAGAAAAAAATATCGTCAACAGGTACATTACATTACATTACAGGCATTTAACAGATCCTCTTATCCAGAGCGACATACATCAAGTGCATAGATGCAAACACCCTGGAGAGGTCATCATTCCATTCCAGGGTAGGTGTGGGAGATTAAGGCTAGATGCCTTTCCTGACACCCTGTGTTGAGTTCGAACCTGCAACCTCAGGCTCCTCAGATCCTGAAGCACACGATCTATCCCTGAGTTACCGCGACCCCCTGTCTCAACAGTTTGATAACTCTTTCTCGATTACCCATAGCTCAGTGGGCATAGCTCAGTGGGTAGAGCGGTCGCCTGGCAATCGGAAGGTTGTAGGTTTGATACCCGGTCCTGCATACAGCATGTCGAGGTGTCCTTGAGCAAGACACTGAACTCCTAACTGCTCCCCGAGCGCCATATGTTGGCAGCTCACTGCACCTATACAATAGGTTGGGTCAAAAATGCAGAGAACAAATTTCCCCTTGCGGGACTGATAAGGGAATCATTTATTTTATTTATTTATTTACATGGTGGTGGTACATAGTTGGTGGAGCTATTTAGTTCAGCTACTAATATTCTTCTTTAACAGCTGTCATATTCTTTGGTAGGTATGTGTGCTAGGTGTTAAGTTCTGTAAATGTATTGACTCATTATAGGTTTTTACTAATTCAACCAAAGAACCTGTGTGTAAATTAAAGCCATTCTATTGAAATGCAGCATATCTAAATTGGGCATCCAGGCTCAAATTCAACCAGTTCTTGAGGGCTCTGATATCATTACAAATTTTCAGGAAACAATTAGTAATAGAGCTTGTTTGTGGATGCTGGGGAGCTGGTGGGACCCAAAGAATATGCTTAGATGGGAGCAATATGCACAGACAACAGACAGCAGCCAATTAGTAGGATTACGGCATGGTGTAACTCTGATGGCTGACCAGCTTACCAGACACATATCTGATTGGTTGACTAAGTGAACAAGAGCACCGCTACATTCTGCCTGAACTAATTTACAGACTTAGTTGCATGATCATTAAGAACTTTACCATTATTCACAAAGTTTTTAAAAAAACTGGCTAATGTTGCTTTTCCAAAAACACATGGAATTATCTAAGGGAAAAAGTGAATTTGAAGAGAATAAAATGGAAACAAGTGAACTAAGTTATCTTTTGATGTATTGAAAAGAACAATGGACAGCTTGAATTCGACTGTAGCAGGCCATGGGGAAAAGTTGATTCTCTGGAAGACAACTCTTAATGAGCTAGACCATCATCTACAACAACTACAGAAAGCATGTTTTACCCTCCCAACAAGATAACATGCAGCTGAAAACTAAGTTAGCTGACCGGAAGGGGCGCAGTAGGGGCCTAAACATCAGGATTATTGGCCAGCTGAATCACTTGAAGGTTCATGACCAACCACATTCCTTTCCCAATCACTTGTTGATGTCTTTGGCAAGGAGGTCCTTTCTTCAACACCTGAGCTCGATTGTGATTGCTGGAGCCTTGCACCCAAGCCTGCCATATGAGATAAACCACAACCTTTCATCATTCGCCTACACTGCTTCCTAGTTAAGGATCTACTCATCGGTGAGGCTCGTTGATGAGGTGAGCTGTTCTACAAGGAGCAGAAGATCCAAGTCTATGAAGACTACAGCAGTGATTTGTTGAAGCAAAGAGCAGAGTACAAAAGCTCCATGGTGCAACTTTACAAGCAAGGGTACAAACCAAAGGATATTCCCCAAAGGATTGGGGAATATTTGCAATCGCGTAAGACGCCGACGGATATACTCTCAGGCCACCACCCCTATTCAAAGATGGTCCTTCCCTCTTTACATATAGGGCCTCTTTCTACCCCCTTTTCAAACCAGCGTTCCTCCCTTTCAAAGATGTGAACATCATCATATCGGGGCGGCATAGTTCAGTGGGTAGAGCGGTCGTCTGGCAATCGGAACGTTGCAGGATCGATCCCCGGTCCTGCATATAACATGTCGAGGTGTCCTTGAGCAAGACATTAACCCCTAACTGCTCCCTGAGCGCCATATGTTGGCAGCTCACTGCTCCTATACAATAGGTTGGGTCAAAAATGCAGAGAAATCCAAATTTCGGGGGGGACTGATAAGGGAATCTTTTTTTTAAATCCTTGAATGAGTGGCCACTAGCCTGTAGATGTGTGTAGACCACAGAGTCGTGGCCTGACGTGTTGGCTCTCCTGGGTTGTGCCATCCTCTTAGCCAGCGTCTGTTTGGTCTCCCTGATGTGCAAGTCCCTGCAGTCCTCCTGGCATATGAAACCAGCCTATTGTTGTGTGGCATCAAGGTACTGTTTATAAGGAGGGGAACTTTTTTTCCACTCAGACTGAAGAAGTCACCTGGTGAGTGACGAAATGTTTCTTAATAAACTTCTGATCCAGTTGAACTGATTCACCTCTTTTTGTGATTTCCATACCTAGATTATTGAGCATGCATCAAGACAGTAAGTGGGCAGATTCCCTGGATATGATGCCAGAGCCTTCCTCTCTACAACCCCCATGTAGAAGTTGACCTCTATAGGAGAAACAGGGGAACCCATAACACACCCATGCTTCTGCCTGTAGTATTGCCCCTTATACGTGGAGTACATAGACTCAAGACTTCATATCCAGGGAATCCACATCTTACAATACCGTGACTGCAAATATTCCCCAATCCTTTGTGAATGGTGTTCATTGCCACTGAATGTGCAGTTGATCACCCAACTTCCATATGAACCGAGCCTATTGTTGTCCTGTATTAATGTAAGGGGGGGAATGCTTGCACTTAGCTCAGACTGAAGAAGTCACCAGGTTGAATGACAAAACTTATCTGAATAAACCTCTGATCCGGTTGAACTGATCAACCTCTTTTTGTTTTTTCCATAGCGTGATTATTGAGCATGCACCAAGATATTTATAAATGTTCCACTTTTTCAGGGTAAACTGTCACGTTTTCACCGTCAGCAATGTCCAAAATAAATGTTATGCCTATTTTACTAGGTTAGAAATGCCCTTTGAGGTTTTTAAGATGTAATGCATTTCTATAAGTTTAAATCGTCAGATCAGCTTGATAGATTTAGGAAGTAGCAAAAGACGATGATCAGTGAATCAATGAGTTTCACTCTGCTGTTTCTAGAGGCAGCAATGGGGTTTGGGTGGGAGGCTGGGTTGCTTATGGTACCTTTTTTCCTCTCTCTGGATCTGACTCTGAGTCATCGGCAGGGATGGGTGGGGGCACACATGGAGGAAACATAGCTAATAATACCGTTGATCCCTTTATATGGCTAGTACAGTCTCATGTGCACCAAGTTGTGCAGTTCGATTCACAAGCTGGAATGTTAAAGGCCTCAACTCTCCTGTTAAGCATAACAAAGTGATTAACCATCTTAAATCCCTCAAGACTTAAATAGCCTTATTCCAAGAGACTCACATTAAGCCATTAGGTCATGTTAAACTTTCGTAGAATTTGGTTGGGGCTTCTTTATCATTCCTCATTTTCAAGCAAGAGGCGCAGGGGAGCAATTCTAATTCATAAAAAAATGCCCCTCTCAATATCCACTGTCATTTCAGATCTAATGGACACTTTGTAATTGTTACAGGTAGAATTGTGGCTAATAACCTGGTGTTGGCAAATGTGTGTGGCCCAAATTGAGATAATAGGAACTTTTTTTTACAATTTCATTTTATTAGTGTTCAGAAACTCACATACAGATATTTCACTTTTTCAGGTTCTATGCATATGGCAAACAATATAATTATTTTCTTATTTATTCAAGTATAGAAATTGAAACAACATAAGCAAACAAAGACACAAAAGAACAAACAAAAAACAATACCATAGGAACAAAGCTAAAGATAAAACAGGGAGGAATCATCTTCACTAAAGTAAAGAAATACAATCAGACCATTTATCTCTGACATAATTGCACCACGTAAGCCAGTGCTCAATAAATGTTTCCATCCATCCATAGTCATCCAACCGCTCTGGGTCACGGAGGTAGCAGATTTCAGCCGGGACCTCCAAGCTTTCCTTTCCCTTGCAACATCCACTAGCTCTGATTGGGGTATCTCAAGGCGTTCCGAGGCCAATGTGGGGATATAATCCCTCCATCTGGTCCTGGGTCTAGCCCGTGGCCTTCTTCCAGCTGGACGTGCCTTAAAAACCTCCTTTGGGAGGCGATCAGGTGGCATCCTTACTAGATGCCCGAACCACCTCAACTGGCTCCTTTCTATTTGTAGGACCAGCGGCTCTACTCCGAGTCCCTCACGTATGTCTGAGCTGCTCACCCTATTTCTAAGGGAGACACCACACAACCTTCTAAGAAACCTATTCTCACAGGCTTGTATCTGTGATCTTGTTCTTTCAGTCACGACCCAGCTTTCATGGGCATAGGAGAGAGTGCGCACAAACATTTACTGGTGGATCGAAAGCTTGGCCTTCTGGCTCAGCTCTCTCTTGGTATCTATTGTTTGGTAAAGGGAGCGCTATACCACTCCAGCAGCTCCAATTCTCCAGTACAATTCATGCCCTATTCTCACCTCACTAGAGAACAAGACCCCGAGATTCTTGAACTCCCTCACTTGGGGTAAGGACTCATTCCCTACTCGGATTGGACAAACCTCTGGTGTCCTGCTTAGAACCATGGTCTCTGATTTAGAGGTGCTAATCTTCATTCCAGCTGCTTCACTCTCGGCTGCAAACCGATCCAGTGAGTGTTGGAGGTCAGAGACTGATGACGTCAACAGAACCACATCATCTCCAAAAAGCAGGGATTTACCCCTAAATTCACTGAATTACAACCCCTCTCTTTCATGACTACGCCTGGAGATCCTGTCCATGAAGATCACAAACAGGAAAGGTGATAAGGAGCAACCCTGACAGAGACCAACCCCTACTGGGAAAGAGTCTGACTTACTACCCAAAACTCGGACACAACTCTCACTTTGGGCATAGAGATTGGATGGCCCTGAGTAGTGACCTTCTTATCTGATACTCCCACAGAACTTCCCACAATATATCCCGGGGGACTCGGTCATAAGCCTTCTCCAGATCTACAAAAAAAAATCCAGACTGGATGGGCAGACTCCCAGTACCCCTCCAGGGTATTTGCAAGCATAAAGAGCTGGTCTGTTGTTCCAGGACCAGGACGGAATCCACATTGTTCCTCCTCAATGTGTGGTTGGACTATTGGCCGGACCCTCCTTTCCAGCACCTTTCGAGTAGACCTTTTAAGGTAGGCTGACGGATCTCATCATTTTGACTACTTCAGTGACCTCCTAAAGGGAACTTGAAGTTGATCCTCCATCATCCTCCTGCTCTGTCTCTATCCAGCGGGTGGGTAAGTTGGCTTCAAGAGATCCTCAAAGTTCTCCTTTTATCGTCCCATTACCTCCCCAGTTGAGTTCAACAGAGTCCCATCCTTACTATAAACAGCTTCAATGGTTCCTCGTTTTCCCCTCCAGAGATGCCGGACGGTTTTCCAGAAGCGCTTTGGTGCTGACCTAAAGTCCTTCTCCATGGCTTCCCCGAACTCCCCCCACACTCGCTGCTTTTCCTCTTTCACTACTGAGGCTGCCGTCCTTTTGACCTGTTTGAATCTTGCAACTGCGTCTGGAGTCCCCGGGATAACTTATCCCGGAAGGCCTCCTTCTTCAATCGGATAGCTTCCCTAACTGCTGGTGTCCACCAGGGTATTCGTGGGTTACCACCCCTTGAGGCACCTATGACCTTGAGACCAGAGCTCACAGTTGCAGCTTCGGTAATGGAAGCTTTGAACATAACCCAGTCTGGTTCAATGTCCCTAACCTCTACAGGGATGCCAGAAAGCTCTGATGTAGGTGGGAGTTGAAGGTCTTCTTGACAAAGTCCTCCTCCAAGCGTTCCCAGTTCACCCGCACTATACGTTTGGTACCATTCCACCTCCCGCACAAGCTCTGGCTCCTTAATCCCTATGGAGGTGACATTCCACGTCACTAATGCTAGCTTCTGTCGCTTGGTTTTGGTCTGATGAGACCTTTTGCCCTCACTGCTACCTGTCTGGCAGTGCACCCGACCCTACTGATTCTTCCTGTAGGTGATGGGTCTACAGGATGGAGCAGTGTCCACGTTGTTTATTCGGGCTGAGCCCGGCCGGGCTCCGTGGTGAACTTGGCCACCAGGCAGTCGCTGATTGGCCCCTCCTTCTGGGCCTGTCTCCAGATCCTCATCTGGAGCCGGGCTTCCTCCGGGCAGGGTATTGTCACTTCCTTTTGGATCTTTCATGGGGTTTTCTTGAACAATTCTTAGTCTGGTCCCTCACCAGAGATCGATTTGCCATGGGAGACCCTAACAGTAGCACAAATCTCCAGACAACATAGTTCTCGGGATCATAGAGACACTCAAACCTCTCCACCACGATAAGGTGATGGTTCCTCGGAGAGGAGAGTTCACTTGGTTCACATATTTATCGAAGCCTCCGGTCGTTTAACACAGAGTACTGCTCTACACATAATGCTGCCTGGGAGCAGGAGCCATGTACAGAATACGTAATTCTTCATCATGTACCTGTTTTAACCTGATTCAGTTTTAAATTGTTCAAAGATTGTATCCATCTAGTTCAAGGCTATCAAAAATATACAGTTATAATCAAAATTATTATCCATTGGTCCAAATGTTCCAACTTTGTTTCATCACTCCACAAAACAGATTCCCGAAACCTCATTGGCTTATGTAAATAAGCCAAAGATGATTTTTATTGTGATCAACATTTTTATCGTTTATCTGGCGGAGGTTACAGACTAAATACAAAGCAAATTGAGAAAGGTAATAAAGTAATGAAAAATATTGGTGAGGTTGATAAGATAGTACATAAAGCAACAGATGGGTCAGCAGGTACACTAAATCACAACCAAAATTGCTGTGTTATTTTTGCCCCTAGCCCAAGAGATTATCTTGGATGAGAAAGACTTCCATGCTTCTACAGTCACTGGTCTCGCCTTATTTAGCGGCACAGTTGTATGTTCCAGGTTGACAATGTTAACCAGGCTATGAATCCAGAATTATTTCATACACATATCCGGGGTACACCAGTTTTTCAAATTGTTTTCTTTGCAGAGGTAAACCTTGCAAATACCATTTTTTGAAATTGCTTTTGATGGATATCAGAATTGTTATTAAGGAGACAAAAAGCAGGATAAGGAACATGAAAATATCAAGTATATCTGCTAATGCTGAGTTAACATGACTCCAAAACTGAGAAATAACAGGACAATCCCTGCTTCCACTGTAAGTTCATCACGTCTGTTCCAGTATGGTTTTAAGTCACCTTCACTCACCTATTTTGGCCATCCGGTTTGTGTTAGATGTCTCACTTGGATAAGTATTTTGTCTTTGTCTGTCTCTTTCTTTATGTCTTTTGCTGAAACGGGGATCGATTCTAGCCAAGACACTCTGAATTTCGGGTTTCTTTGTGGCGCTTCTTTCTGTAGCAGTAATCGGGATAACCCATCAGCATTGACATGTTGTAAGGAGGCTTTGTAGACTATGTCATACTGATAAGCTGACAGCAATAAAGCCCATCTCTGTAGACGCGGAGCAGCTAATGCTGGTACTCCTGTCTTTGGTCCCAAAATTTTCACAAGTGGGTTATGGTCAGTGACCAATACAAATTTCCTGCCATAGAGATCATCCCTTAATTTTTGTACACCAAAAATGATGGCTAACGCTTCCTTCTCAATTTGTGAGTAGTTTATCTCTGTTTTACTCGAGGTATGCCAAGCGTAGGCTATAGGTCGTTCACTACTGTCTATCATTTGGTGTGATATGACAGCTCCTAGACCGTAGGCACTAGCATCGCAAGCCAGTAAAATCGCAATTGTAGATTGAAGTGTGTGAGAACACTAGACGATGCCAGCTGTGATTTGGCCTTCTCAAACGCTGCTTGACATTGGGTGGAGCAGTTCCACTGACTGTCCTTCTGTTGCAACACTGTCATTGGTTTGATAATGGTTGAGAGATTCTCAAGAAACTCCCCATAATAAGTCAGTAAAGCTAAAAATTCCATAAGCTCTGTGACATTTTTAGGGACTGAAGCGTTGACTATTGTTTCCACTTTCTCGGGTACAGGGTGTAACCCTTCACTGTCAATTTTGTGCCCCAAGTATGTTACACTTGGCTGGCTGTGCTACATTTGTCTCTGTTCACCCGTCTGCCTCTGTCTTGTAAGCGTTGTAACACCAGCTCAACATTTTCCCAGTGTCCGGCTTCGGTTGACCCCTTAATCAATATGTCGTCAAGGTAGCATACAACTCTTGGTAAGCCCTGAAGAATCTGATCCATAATACGTTGGAATATTGCCGGTGAACTAGCTATTCATTTGCTAAAGCCCTTTTGGTGTATTGATTGATTGTAAGGTATTGCTTGGATTCATCCTCTAGCTCTACCTGCTGGTAAACTTGGGTAAGGTCTAGCTTGATGAAATATTTTCCCCCAGCTAATTTGGCAAACAGATCCTGTGTTTTAGGAAGAGGGTATTTGTCTACCTCTAACCACGGATTTATGGTTACCTTGTAGTCACCACAAATTCTGACATCACCATTTTTTTTGGTATACACACAATTGGAGTTGCCCATTCACTATACTCCACCGGAGTGCAAACTCCCATTTCCTGCGATTTGGCTAATTGTTGGTCAACAGCGGCACTCAGTGCATAAGCCACTTAGCTAGCCATGCAGAATTTTGGATTGGCATTTTCCATCACTCTGAGTTATGCTTTTACACCTGAAATGACACCCCGATCTGCATTCAACACAGGAGAGTATTTCTCATACATCTCTGAGAGAGTATCCGTAACCGGTAAGTAATTCACTCTAGACCAGTCTAAACGCAGGCGCTGAATCCAATTTCTGCCCGTTAGTGTTGGACCACTTCCTTTTGCCTCTAACAGCGTCAGCTGTTTTGTTTGCTCACCACACTGCACTTTCACTGGAATTTGGCCCATGGTTGCAATTGGCTCTGAGGAATACGTTTTAAGACACATCTCCTGGCTGCAGTTTACAGTTTTTAAACCGGTTTCTGTTCAGCTTCTCTGACATTACACTCATAGCTGCACTTGTCAACTTCCATCTTAATCTTAATACCATTGCATCTCACCATGACCATATAGGGCTTAACACACTCACTGTCACCTTTCACTATAAACAGTTCATAGTCTTTTGTGACCCCTGGGAATGCAGTGTCAGCACAGTTCTCAGTTCCTGGAGGCTGTCCTGACGCATACGCTGCTCCCTCCGAGGGCGATACTGACCGGTGGTTCTCTCACGGCTGGGGCACTCCTCGTTGACGCTCGCTGACCACCTCTGTGCTTGCCGGATTCCTTGGTTCTGCATGTTCGCTCTAGAGGGGCGGCATAGCTCAGTTGGTAGAGCGGTCGTCTGGCAATCAGAAGGTTGCAGGTTCGATCCCCGGTCCTGCATACAGCATGTCGAGGTGTCCTTGAGCAAGACACTTAACCCCTAACTGCTCCCCGAGCGCCATATGTTGGCAGCTCCCTGCTCCTATACAATAGGTTGGGTCAAAAATGCAGAGAACAAATTTCCCCTTGCGGGACTGATATCGGAATC
>OMLC01091342.1:0-12169 GCA_900302585.1 Regalecus glesne | reverse complement strand
CCAATGTCCTCACAGAATTCCTGCCAGGATGGAACAATATGTTTGCACTATAACTTTGAAATCTAACATTTTGAATCCATCCATCCATCCATTGTCAACCGCTTATCCAAAATTGGGTTGCGGGGAACTGGAGCCTATCTCAGTTCTCACTGGGCAAAAGACAGGGTACACCTTGTATAGGTTGTCAATCTATCACAGGGCAGAGCAGTTAGAGGAACTGCGTTTTGCTCAAGGACATGTCGACACGCTTCTCTGCAGGTATAGGGATCGAACCTGCAACCTTCCGATCGCCAAACGACTGCTCTCCCAACTGCGCCATGCCGCCTCTCCCCACCACTCAACAGAATAAAAAATAAATAAGAGGAGTTAGAATTGGACATTACAGACTTGGATTGGCAACACGCAGTGGAATTAATACATTCTTCCTCTGTGCGAGTAAAATTTTGGTTGGTGCAATTCAAGCTGCTCCATAGATTACATTTATCTAGAGACAAATTGGCACGGATTTACCCAGGGGCTGACCCAGCCTGCCCGAGGTGCCAGCAGGAACCAGCTAACACATGTTCTGTCACATGATCTGGTTTTGCCCTAAGCAGGAGGGTTTCTGGGCAGAAATTTTCAAGACATTTTCATACATTTGCTATATAGATGTAGAGCCCAGTCCTCAGACAGCCATCTTTGGGGTAGTACCAAGTAAAACAATATTGGCAGTGAATTAGAGGAAAGTAATGGCTTTCGCATCATTGCTGGCAAAGAGACTGATCTTATAATAATATTAATTCCCTTTCATTAGTCCCGCAAGGAGAAATTTGGATTTCTCTGCATTTTTGATCCAACCGATTGTATAGGAGCAGTGAGCTGCCAACACATGGCACTCGGGGAGCAGTTAGGGGTCTTGATCAAGGACACCTCGACATGCTATATGCAGGACTGGGGATCGATCCTGCAACCTTCTGATTGCCAGATGACCGCTCTACCCACTGGGCTATGCCGCCCCCTGTGCATAGGAGAGCCAACACGTCAGGCCAGGATTCTGCGGTCTTATTTAATTGAATAAAGGCAGCTCTGCCATCTCATAAATGCTGGGTTGAGGAGGTGATGGCACATCTTAAATTTAAGCACCTTTGATTTACTTTACAACGTTCTATTATTAAATATCATAAGGTTTGGCAGCCTTTTATTTTGACGGTGAGTTCATTCTTGTTTCAACATAAATAAAAGTTATTAGTCAAACGTATCTGAGAAAGATGGGAATGTGACTCCCCGCACCTCCCCACTGAGTGTAGATGTTGTGTCTAGTGTGTCAGTTTGATTTTTGTTTTGTATAATCGAAGTATGTTACCTGAGTTTTGCTGTACTCTAATGTGGGATTCTATGTCTGTTCTTTTTTATTTTCTATTTTTTTCCTTTTTTATACAGTAAAACCAATTAAAAAAACTTCGATTATTAAGAATCTGTTCGATTGTAAGTGATAACTATGCTTCTTGTGCCCTTTACACCCTAATGAAATTAGTGATTGAGAAACATTGTATTTTTTTCTTCTACAGCAAATATTTCACCTCAGAGAAAAAACAAGATTTTGACAAAACTGGGCAAAACTGATTCCTCCCACAGCATTTTTGCCCATGGTGCCAAGCAGTATTTTCCCTTTAATGGGGGTTGTGGTTTGGGAACTGATGTTGTAGGGTCATACCCCACACAGAGTATCAGGAAGAACATCCAACCTTAATCCCCCAACCTCAATCTACATCTGTGCCTACCACCCCCACAACATGAGGACTAATCATGAAGTAAAAATGGACCTCTCAATTATGGCATGGTGGAACAGTGGTTAACACTATTGCCTCACAGCAAGAAGGTCCCTGGTTGTCCCAGGTCTTTTCTGTGTGGTGTTTGCATGGTCTCCCCTTGTCTGTGTGGGTTTCCTCCAGGTGCTCTGATTCTTTCCCACCATCAAAAAGACATGCATATTAGGGTCAATTCTCCTGCCAGTACCACTGACCAGGCCAACAGGGGGGTGGGAGGGTGGAGTTCGTTCCCCGGTGGTGAAGCTACCCACTGCTCCTATGTAATAGGAGGGGTTACATACAGAGATAAGATTTAATTGTAACCCACTGATATAAATAAAATGCCTTTCTTCTTCAAAAAGGTCAAAATAGCATCCACTGCTATGGTAGTTGAAAGAAAGAAAGAAGAAAGGATTCCCTTATCAGTCCCGCAGGGAGAAATTTGGATTTCTCTGCATTTTTGACCCAACCTATAGTATAGGAGGAGAGAGCTGCCAACATATGGTGCTCGGGGAGCAGTTAGGGGTTCAGTGTCTTGCTCAAGGACACCTCGACATGCTGTATGCAGGACCGGGGATCGATCCTGCAACCTTCCGATTGCCAGACGACCGCTCTACCCACTGAGCTATGCCGCCCCATGGGAGATTATTACAAGGTTAAACAGCTCAAACTTATCTGTAAGGTTTGGAAGGCCATCATCCCACCATGGCCATACAGAGAAGAACTACACAACAGATTAATCTTTATATTAACGTATTTCTCGCATTGTAAGGTGCACTAACAATAATTTAATTTCTCAAAAGTCAACAGTGTGCCTTATAATCGGGAGCGCCCTAAGTATTGATGCTGGTTGTGTTTACTGACCTCGAACTGATTTTGTGGTACACAGCGCTCAAAAATCTATCAAAATGACTTAGTATACTACCACTTTGATAAGCTACGAAGCCGCACCACTTGTTGGATTAACTGAGCATTACGGCTAACGTAGTCAGAGGCCTCGCAGAGTGATACTACGTACCAGTACCGTGCTTAAACATACCGGTAATATAAGGAACCCCAAACAATTCAGTCTCACAAACTGACAGAAATCACGGAGGTAACAAAATCCCGTCCGCTGCTAGCAATGCCTCGAAACAGCCTTTGAAGATGCATCGGAATAAAGCGGGAGGAAGATTGGCTTTTGGAAGATGACGTAGACCAATGGGGAAGGCTGCACACCAACACAGGTGGACAGGCGGAAGGCGTGGCCTCCCAGAGACTCCCTCCAAAAACAGTGGTGACTGGATAACTGCTTGAATCAAGCACAACAACATTAAAGACAAAACACGCCCACACACAGACACCTCCGGTCCAATGACTGTAGCGCACCTTATGTGCTTTATGTATGATAATTGACACGTTAATTGATATTGTGCCTTTTAATCCACTGTGCCTTATAGCCTGAGAAATACAGTATCTTTCCTTGGATATATTACGTACAACATTTATAATCTAATTAGTAATTACAGTGCATAAAATAGTTGCATTAAATTTTTATTGATTTAACTGACATACTTATCCAGTTATTTCCAGAGTGACTACGTGGCTAAAGACTTAAAGTCATAACTATCCACGTGGTCTTGACCCGAGAGCATCCTGAGTATGAGTGCTACCTTGTCTAACAACTTTTTTGTGGTATTTTGATCATAAACCAACAATTAACACAGCTGATAACATGAGGAAAGGTCATTGAATAGAACTAATGGAGCTAGGCCTGATATATCACTACCAGGACAAGATGGTGAGGTTGGGAGGCATAAATAAAAATTGACGGAAACACAAAAGACTGAGGGAAAGACAATCGGACTGTCTGTAAGAGGGAGAATGTTTGATCGATGTGGCCAGGAGCCAAAAAGCAGCTTATTGATCTGTTGTATCTTCCCAAAGCTTTTAGCACCAGATCAGTGACGGCAGGTTTGAAATTAGCCTCACTCTGGATCTATGCTTGTATGAATAAGTGTGCATGATGGTGAGAGAAAAGTGGTAATGCTCCACAAGAAAAGCATGAAACCAAAGCCTCTGAAATAAAAAAAATGAACAGAAACAGTGATAAGCTCAATAGTATCCCAGCATGTAGTGAAAGAAATTATTTTTACCAGCCTCACAGGCAAGTAATATGAACATGACTGGTGTATTCAACACTGTTTTTTCTCGAGATGTCCGATTACAAACGGCGTGGCTCAGTGGGTAGAGCGGTCGCCTGGCCATCGGAAGGTTGCAGGTCCGATCCCTGTACCTGAAGAGAAAGTGTGTCGAGGTGTCCTTGAGCAAGACACTGTTCCCCTAACGGCTCTGCCCTGTGATAGACTGGTGACCTATACAGGGTCCACTCCGCCTTTTGCCCAATGAGAACGGAGATATGCTCCAGTTCCTCCACGACCCAATTTCGAATAAGCAGTTAACAATGGATGGATGGATGGTACTGCCATTAGTTGGAAGTCTCATCATCTCAAACTACTACCTCATAAATGGGGGGGATGAAACAGAAACTGTGAAATTGGCCACAAGGGAGCTGTGACATTCAGTGATAGTTATTTCTAACTAACAATAGGAAATTCTGCTACCGAAGATTGACATCACACGTACTTATCTTTGTGCTTGTGAGGCAAGCAGTGATAGTGTCTCCATACATTATAAAGGGGTGGATACTCAGCAGCAAGGTATTATAGGAACACCAGAGGTTTTATGCTTTTAAAAGAACAAGGCCAACAGTGGAGAGAGTATCTTTGAAGGCTTACTGACAACACGTCGCGCCCAACTTTGTCCACCTTCATTAGCTCCACATCATAGCCAGCATTTCCTATAAAATCCTCCTCCTCCTCTATAAATCCCTCCATCCGCTCGCACCCCTATACTGCTCTGGAGTCTTATAATGTTTCCCTTTTTATGTAATTTGATTCTATCCTGTTTTTATCCACTGTAAAGTATAGTTAGGTTTCTTTAAAGGTGCTATACAAAATGAATTTGTTGTTACTGTGAAACAAGAAGATATAATAAACAACAGTATATTTCTAAATAACAAGAGCACACTGATTTATGGTTGTTGTTGTAATAAACCCAATGAGCTTTAGTTTCACTTGGACTTGAGCCTTTCTATTCCATGCTGCATCAGTAAACTCATACACCGAGTTCATTCATACATGCAAGCTTAAAAAGCAATGAATTCATAGAAGTTGACCAGATATTAAAATCTGCAAGCTATTATGTTGTCTTCACTCACACTATCTATTTGCCGGAAATTCAAAACCTGGGATTGTTTATTTCCTCTATTAGACTTAAGTTGTAGAGTACCTTGCTATCTATTTTGTAGCAGTTGTCCTGGGCACTCATCTTGATGAACTTGCCATCAATGCCTTGGAACACATACAGGATGTCGCGCACCAGTGCTGCCTCACTGACATCTGCTGGACACACGAAGGACAAGGATATAAAAGTGACAAACACTGTGAAAGGATTTAGCATAGTGTTCTCGTGGAAATCAACAGCAGTGCTTAATAGAGTCAGAGAAGTGTCAACAGATAAGTTATTGTTTTTAATTGGCTTCCCAAGAGCAAAGACACGAAGAGTACTTGGCAGAGATGGAAAACAGGCCTAAACAGTTCTAATCATTCTTAAGTGTCGTAATTTTTCTTGGCAGACATCAGGATGAACTTAAGAAATAAGCACACTTGATGTCTTTCTTTGTAATTCCGATAAAGATTTCAGGTAGATTTTCCATCTTTTGATTTTTTTTTATCAGGAAGCGGTGTATTTGCGTCCTTGAAAGCATTTCAGCAGGTAATATTTTTCTTTAACTTACTAGAAAAATGAGAGTAAATAAAAATAAAAGAAGCAATGAAGCCTAAAACAGCCCACTCTTTGCTTCATTGTCAACCATCCATCACAATGCTCCATAGCGGACAAATGAGAACTCACAATTAGGGTCTCCATCTCTGCGTGGGCGGAGGGCCCTGTTGGAAGGAATGGGAGGTCCAGCTGGAGGCCGTGAAGTGGGTGGGGCAAGGGCAGGGGAGGGAGAGGTGTTAATGGGAAGAGTCCAAGCCAAACGAGCTCCCAATGGCTGAGTGCTGCCTACTGCTGACTGGGGAGGTTGTCTAGAACACACACACACAAACGCTTTTGTTCTTTTTGGCTTTGCTATCAGTCACTAGTTTTGGTAAAGTGCTGTTTCTTTTCATAAATAAATTAATTTTCCTGTCTAATTGCAACTTAGTGTGGCATTTTCTCTTTATATATTGCTGGTCACAAAGCTGAGCCAATTGTGGATTTGTTGTGGCTGTAATAACTCAAGCATTAACCTGTGTGTATCTGTGCAGCTGTAGGCATATGTGCAACTACTTACCCAGCCAGTAGTGACTGTGGCGTTGCTGTAGGTCCATTGAGTGAATACACTCCTAAACTAGAGATGCCACTTGTCCCCAAACTACCAGAAGGGCCCCCAACTCCAGGGGCCCCAGAAACCACTATGGTGCCACCAGGGGCCCCAGTCCTCTCCCCATAGCTGAGGGCTAGACTCTGAGGCCGGGCACAGTAGAACGGAGTGGAATGAGCATCCCTTGGGAGCGCTTGGGCAAACAGCGCCCCATAGTTGCCCACCTGGGAATGACATTGAGAAGAGGTGAAAGGAAGAGCTTGGGGAGGCAGCCAAAGCAATGTCACCTTCTCGTAAACTAAAATCTAGAGGATGTACTTTCTCTTAATCCAATTATTTCTATAAATCTGAACAAACTTGATTGCCCTTAGCTTGGCAGTTTCCTCTGTGCCATTTAATTTATTCTCTACCTGCACTGTTTTGGAAACCCCTGGTGTTTTTTCATTAGTTAATGGATATATCATAACACTATGCTGAATGTGAAGAAAACCCTACCTGTTTTTCTTTTCCCCCAGAATGAAGCCTGCCTAGCATAAATATGGTAAAACTTTTCACACAGGAATATGGCATGTAAATATGAGATTGAGTGAAAGTAAGAGAAAGCCCAGACAGTGATTAAATGGGTTTATATGTTCATCTCACCCTGCTGGACGGTTTACGGGGGTCTTCATAAAGGCTGAAGAGCAGATATAGGACAGACCAACGATGCTTTAAAACCCCCTATCAAAACAAAAAAGATCAACACATCAACTTTACCTTATTATTTTATGGATCTGCTTTAATAGATATTCAATCCATGTCACGATTGTTACACTGAATTAATGAAGGCAGAAATTACATCAAATACCAACCTGAGTCTGAAGTTTTCTATGGAGCTCTGAGAACAGAGCAGCATCTCCCTCTCTCCTTTGTTTGACCACTGAAACAGCATCAGGGTAAAAACTATCATTCCTGTTCTTGACAGGGCTTGAAGGTCGACAAGATGATAATTCTGGACATTTTCTCAAGGTCTCCTACAGCTAGCCTTCCAGCCTCTTTTTGGACATGTGCAAAATATATCATGCAAAGCTTTTATAAACCCCAATGTTAAAACGGTAGGGTAATTATGCCATTTCACTACAGTATATGCGTTTACCTAACAAGAATTTGGTTCTTTCATCCATCAGTCAGCTGAAACATCTAGTTAACTGTAAGACAGTATAATTTCAACTTAACATCACATATGAGTCAACGGAGAACGAGTCACATGTCAGCATTTGCAATCCTCACACTGGTTTGGACTGCATTATTCCATCTTCCCCCTCAATCTACAAATTCACTAATAGTGGTTTGAGTTGGGGATAGAAAATGATATAGACATGTCAAATATTGGCCCAAAATGCCAATATGGCAGGCCAATATGGTGATGCTTTAATTATCTGCAAGCAACGTGACCAATTGACCAAGTATGGATGCAGCCTGTTATGTAAAGAGAGCAATTTGCTATACCAACTGGATGTATGTTGCATGTGGTTGCATGCCAGCTGTTTTTTTCTGAGGAGTTTTTAGTGGAGATTTCAAGTAAGCTACTTTGGATAATTGGTTAGGTGGCAAATTGCTTTAACTAATACCTAATATTGGAAGAAAACCAGTGATTACTGGGCAGATCGCTTTAACTATAGGATCATGGAAAAATGTATATGATTGAGCATTTTAATGTGCAATGAATAAACCTCAAACAATTGTGTTGCATTGCCTCTGGATTGTAACCGTGTCTAAACAGATTGCACTATTCTGATGGAGGTCCACATCGAGTAAAACAAACAGAAGGACTGTGTGAAAATAGACAGGACAATGCCCGTGTGGGTGCATGTGGCCTTTGTGGTCCGTATAACAGCTTCAGTTTAGCCCACTACAGTAGAAACTTCACGTTTTCTATAATTACGTTTGAAAGTAAGTGCATATATCCGCAAAAATAGGTAACAATAGGACAAAATGAGTTGGAACATATCAGCATATTAGATATCAGCAAAAATCCAATATTGTGCATCCCTAGTTTGAGTAGTGAAGAATATTTTATCATCTGTAATTGCGGATAAAGGCTGGATTACAAGGGGCAAGCAGAGACTTACACCTTATGATTCTAGCTTCAGTTTGAATTGATGTGAAGATATGATCATATGATTTCAAGCATAACAAAATCCATTATCAGGAGTGCGTGACAACTGGGGGCAATGCAGCATCCTGGCATCTTGACAGCCCCAAAAATCTAAACTAATGGCAATTCTAACAAATAATAATGACAACAACATTAAGTTGAGTAAACAGGATTGTTTTGTTTATTTAGATTATGATCATGTACCCCCTTTGGCATTGTTTAAATTTCATTAACCAAGTTCCCATAAGTTAGGGTCTATTCTTGGGCTCAATAAAGACATATAGTCACCTTGTCATTTCTGTCTTCTATACTAAAGAACTGTGTATATTTATCTAGTAAGTTAGCCCAAAGCATTTGTCATTGCCTGAGCAGATTTTACCTGGGTGTGACGCACTCACATCTCATTTAGACTGATGTTTCTGGTCTATCTAGTTTTAAAAAAACATATTTAATGTGCAAAGAACTAGAGGCACTTCAATAAACTATGACACCTGGTTTAAATGTATATGATATGTAGAAGAACTAACCAAAAGATAAGTTAATGTTAGTTGAATTGGTTTAGCACCACGTCATGAACCATAACATGCTTGTGTAAAACCATTTCCACATTAACAGTATGGAACATCTATGATCCCAACCTGATTATTTGAGATTAGAGGCCTCTGGTGGTGTACTGGGTTAAGGCACCTATGTTCAGTGCATCTCTACATCGTGCAGTTGGGATGCACAGCTGGAGATCCAAAGTTAGTGGGGTATAATAGGCTAAGCCTCACATGGGTATAGGGCTTTTGGTTGGATAAAGTATTCCGGGTTCGCTAGTGTCCCCCTCTGGGTCGTCCAGGCACTCTCAGTTAAGTGAGCACAAAGCACTGTGCTTTCCCTGAGAGACCACGATGTGCAAAATAGCGAGGGTAGTTGTCACATGACTTAGAGGACTCGTATGCTACGGCTTCCTCCTTCCTGTCAACGTTCTAGAGGGGTATCAAAGCGACTGACCCAGCAGTAGGCAACTCGGGGAATTTGGGCGTGAAAAAAAACAAAAAACAAAACGGGGATAAAATTATTTGACATTGACGCTTTATACAATGGTAAATGGTGTCATTTTATATAGTGCTTTTCTAGTCTAGCGACAACTCAAAATGCTTTACAATGAATGCCTCAAATTTACCCGAGCAAGGGGGCAGGATCTAAGGTGCAATGCCCAACATGAAGATGCACGCTCTACTGCTGAGCTACCGTGGCCCAAGTGTATTCTGGATAAGACAGAGACTATGGCATAACATAAGTCAATACTTTTGGTTGAAACCCAGCTCTGGGGAGACTGAAGGTAAACTTATTGCAAATGGCCCTGCTACCTGTTCACACAGTATTATAATTGAGGTTAAAAATGCCTGTGCAGCAGTTTTCATGCTGCTAAAGCCTAAATAACTATATTGATGAGGACTGGAGTTGTTTTAAAATAACCAGAAAACGGTTTACATGAGGATTTGAAGATATGTGATTCTGCGTTATAGCACTGTAGTTTCCTCTCTGAATATTCTTAATTCATTTCAGTTGGGTAATGTTGCTTCAAAATAAACACACAAACTCACATTCTTTCTTGATCTTCTCCGACACAAGGAACTCATCACGTTCAAAAGTTGGAGCGTAGTTGCTTCCAATGACTCGCACTGCATACTGGAACTGGTGGGCAACTTCAGCTGAGGATAGATTATCAAATCTGACAAACAACTAAAGACAATGGTGGTTTGAATACAATACTAATAAACAAGAATAATGTAATTATAATATATTTCAGTCATACTTCTGCTTCTTTGGATTTGTCAGAATTGGAAGGCTCTTATTCTATAGTAGTTGGCTGGACAACCTTCCAGCCCCCTTCAAACCTGACTTTGATTAGATGGATTTAATCAATGAATTGCATTTAAGAAGTTTTATTTTCATTGTACATACAGCAACATTATTATTATCATTACAGTTATTTTTCCTATTGCTTTGCTTGGTAGCAATGGCAGTAGTATTAATTTTAACATGCATGGCTCAGTGGGTAGAGCGGTCGCCTGACGATCGGAAGGTTGCAGGTTCGATCCCCGGTCCTGCAGAGAAGCGTGTCGAGGTTTCCTTGAGCAAGACACTGTTCCCCTAACTGCTATGCCCTGTGATAGACTGGCGACCGGTACAGGGTCTACCCCGCCTCTCGCCCAATGAGAACAGAGATAGACTCAAGGTCCCCCGCGACCCGATTTCGGATAAGCGGTTGACAATGGATGGATGGATGGATAGATGGATGTCTTTTTAATGGTGGGAGGAAACTGAAACACCCAGAGGAAACCAAGAAAGACAGGGGGAAAACATGCACACTACACAGAAAGTACCTGGGACAGGATTCGAACCCAGGACTTTCTTGCTACGGGGCATTAATGCTAAACCACTGCACCACCGTTGTACAGCATGTTATACAGCATGACAACCGTGTAAGACAGGGTTATTAGGGGCTACACTTGTAAGTAAACCGCAAGGCTGTAAAGTCATAAACGAGGCAAAATCCACAATGACAGCTGCATCGCAAAGACTGATGGAACAATACCGTTATAATGTCAACAGTATATGCCCCTTTACATTAGCTCGGTGTCCATAAAATAATTCATGGACCTATCGTGACCTGCACGCTTGAAAGTAGCACGTATAATCATCTGTGTAGCAATGAGTCAATGAAAAGCAGGTTCTCTTACATTTTAATTCAAAAATCGTGGCAACAAATTGCTTTAAGAACAAACATTCAACATGTCCATCCACCACTCTATTCTTCTCCCTCTCAGCGGCTGATGAAAAATGAAGTGCTTGGGTAGGCATTTGCACTCCCACTTAAAATGAAGACACAAGTTTAGAATGGCTTTCTTCCTACACACCATTATAGCAAGAGGTGCTTTCGTCTGGTATGGGGCCTGCAGTCGAGGAGCAGAAGCGACCACCCCGTAAACGGCCAATAAAGCAGAGAAAACGCTGCCGCCTTCGCCTTACATCGGGTTCACTTGAAAAGCTCACGTTAGCAGGGTAACATGCAGTTGGAGAGGGAGAAGTGATCGCGGTAGGGTACGAAGTAAAATGAGGTTGCTCCACGCAATGGTACGAGCTGAGCTAAGCTAACCTCTCCGACCGCCAGCATCACACTGACCCGTACAGACACAGAGGGATGTCGGCCGACTGGTTCGATGGACCATCGTTCATACCCCCCCTCGTTACCTTCACTTTTCCCGGTGATTCTGCAGCACAGGCTCTGTAGAAGCACATTGGGTGATTTTTGGTCCAGGGCCGCCATGGCATCGACGGCTGATGTTTCGTTTGTCGTCAAGATAAACGGAGTTAAATACCACGGTTGGGGTTAGCTATAGTCCCTTGCTGCCGACAACGCCATTTTAACCGGGCCCGCCGAAAAACATCCAAAGCGGCAGCGTTGCTAGCGCGGAACACTGGAAAGGACAAACAAGAAGAAAACATTGCCCCCCTTAAACACGACACCGTGAAAGACAGTTCCGACCTCACACACTACGGCTGCCCGTTTTTCTACAAATAAAAAAATCGCTGCAACAATTGACAAAAATTTTCCGATAATTATTATAGAAATAGAATCCAACCAATCGCAAGTAATATACAGTACAATATAGAATATTAAATGTGCAATTACTTCTACTACCACTGACAGCAGTCACCATTACATTTACGTTATGAAATATATATGTGGTGTCAACAAGTGACTTTTTGCCCAAGTCACCTCTTGATTGCCATTTAGTCCACAATCTCAAATGAACCCCCCACCTACACACATACGTAGAG
>OMLC01091332.1:0-17215 GCA_900302585.1 Regalecus glesne | reverse complement strand
TGGTTGTGTTGTTGTGTTGTTGTGTTGTTGTGTTGTGTTGTTGTTGTGTTGTTGTGTTGTTGTGTTGTTGTGTTGTTGTGTTGTTGTGTTGTTGTGTTGTTGTGTGTGTGTGTGTGTGTGTGTGTGTGTGTGTGTGTGTGTGTGTGTGTGTGTGTTTGTGTGTGTGTGTGTGTGCTGCGGTGTGCGCGCGCGTGTGTGTGTGTGTATGTTTGTATGTGTGTAAAACCCACATCATAAATATCATTTACAGAGGTTTTATCCCTCCTTTCTTTTCCACTCTCTAGCTTCTTTCCAAAAGCTTTGGTGCACACTGAGGTAAAATTGTAATTTTTAATAATGGACTATACAATTAGAATTGAATAGACTTGACTTATATCGGACATCTCCTCAGCCTGATGAGACCGAGGTTCTGCCACCATTGGATGCATGCAACATTTGCAATATTTACTTAGATGCGGGCGGGTGGAAGGTGGCATAGCTCAGGAGGTAGGCCCCAGAAGACACTTTTCACAACCCACAAGCACTTTCCACAGCTAACTGTCTTTTAACTTTGGACACACAGAGGAGTCCCGTATTTTGAGAGCAGAGAGTGCAAGACGAAATGTACCGTATAAGGAGATCTGACGGGTATGATAGGGCAAGCCCATTCAGGATTTTAAAAATTAGTTGAAGCACTTTGAAATCCAATCTACCATTTATAGGAAGCAAATGAAGGGAAGCAAGAATTGGGGTATTGGGGTAAGCAAGAAGGGGTCAAATTTTCTCTCCATCCATCCATCGTCAACCGCATATCCAGTGTTGAGTCGCGTAGGTAGTACATTTCAGCCAGGAACTCAAAGCTTTCCTTTCCCTGGCAACATCCACTAGCTCTGATTCGGGGATCTCAATCCGTTCCCAGGCCAGTATGGAGATATAATCTCTCCATCTAGTCCTCGGTCTACCCCTTGGCCTCCTCCCAGCTGGACGTGCCTGAAAAACCTCTTTTAGGGAGGCCCTCAGGTGGCATTCTTACCAGATGCCCCAACCACCTCAACTGGCTCCTTTCGATTTGTAGGACCAGCGGCTCTACGCCGAGTCCTTAACATATGTCTGAGCTTCTCACCCTATCTCTAAGGGAGACTCCAGACACACTCCTAAGAAAAACCATTTCAGGTAGTGGTATCCGTGATCTCGTTCTTTCGGTCATGACCCAGCTTTCATGGCCATAGGAGAGAGCGGCCACACACATAAACCGGTAGATTGAAAGCTTTGCCTTCTGGCTCAGCTCTCTCTCGGTAACTATGGTTTGGTAAAGGGAGCACAATACCACTCCAGCAGCTCCAATTCTCCGGTCCAAGTCATGCACCATTTTCCTCTCACTTGAGAACAAAACCTCGAGATACTTTAACTCCCTCGCTTGGGGTAAGACCTCATTCCCTATTCGGATTGGAAAATCCTCTGGGGTCCTGCTTAGAACCATGGTCTGAGATATAGAGGTACTAATCCTGATTCCAGCTGCTTCACACTCCACTGTGAACCGATCCAGTGAGTGTTGGAGGTCAGAGACCGATGATGTAAACAGAACCACATCATCTGCAAAAAGCAGTGATGTAATCCTAATGTTCCTGAACTGCAATCCCTCTCTTCCACGACTACGCCTGGAGATTCCATCCATGAAGATCACAAACAGGATACATGACAAGGAGCAGCCCTGGCGGAGGCCAACCCATACTGGGAAAGATTCCGACTTACTACCCAGAACTCTGACACAACTCTCGCCCTGGGCGTAGAGAGATTGGATGGCCCTGAGTAGTGACCCTATTATTTTATACTCCCACAGAACGTCCCACAATATATCCCGGGGGACTCATAAGCGTCATAAGCCTTCTCCAGATCTACAAAACACATGTAGACTGGATGGGCTTACTCCCAGCCCCCCTCCAGGATCCTTGCAAGCGTAAAGAGCTGGTCTGTTGTGCCACGACCAGGACAGAATCCACATTGTTCCTCCTCAATCTGTGGTTCGACTATTGGCAGGACCCTCCTTTCCAGCACCTCGGAGTATACCTTTCCAGGGAGGCTGAGTAATGTGATGCCTCTGTAATTACCACACACCCTCTGGTCCCCTTTTTTGAACACTGGGACCATCACCCCTGTCTGCCACTCTTTAGGTACTGTCCCAGAACGCCAGGCAATGTTGAAGAGACGTGTCATCCATGACAGTCCCTCAACAACCAAACCTTTCAGCATTTCTGGACAGATCTCATCAATCCCTGGGGCTTTGCCACTGTGGAGTTTTTGATTACTTCAGTAACCTCCTCCAGGGAAATTTATGTTGATTCTCCATCATCCTCCAGCTCTGTCTCTATCCTAGAGGTTGGTTTAGTTGGGTTCAGGAGTTCCTCAAAGTGTACCTTCCATCGTCCCATTACCTCCTCAGTTGAGCTCAACAATGTCCCATCCTTACTATAAACAGCCTGGATGGTTCCACGTTTTCCCCTCCTGAGGTGCCGGACGGTTTTCCAGAAGCGCTTCGGTGCTGACCTAAAGTCCTTCTCCATCGCTTCCCCAAACTCCTCCCACACTCACTGCTTTGTCTCTTTCACTACCGAGGCTGCCATCCTTCGGGCCTGTTCTAACCTAGTAACTGTCTCAGGAGTCTCCCGGGATAACTTTTCCTGGAAGGCCTCCTTATTCAGTCGGACAGCTTCCCTAACTGCTGGTATCCACCAGGGTGTTCGTGGGTTACCACCCCTTGAGACACCTATGACCTTGAGACCACAGCTCACATTTGCAGCTTCGTATATGGAAGCTTTGAACACTGTTCACTCTGGTTCAATGTCCACAACAGGGATGCCAGAAAAGCTCTGCTGTAGGTGGGAGTTGAAGGTCTTCTTGACAGATCCTCCTCCAAGTGTTCCTAGTTCACTTGCACTATACGTTTGGGCGTACCAGGTCTGTCCTGAGGCTTCCCTCTCCATTTGACCCAACTCTCCACTAGATGGTGGTCAGTTGACAGCTCTGCTCCTCTCTTTACCCGAGTATCCAAAATAAGTGGCATTAAATCATATGATACAATTACAAAATCTATCCTTGATCTTTGGCCTAAGGTGCTCTGGTACCATATTGACTTATGAGCATCCTTATGTTTGAACATGGTGTTTGTTTTGGACAATCTATGACTAGCACAAAAGTCCAACAATAAAGCACCACTTGGGTTCAAATCAGGGAGGCCGTTCTTCCCAATCACACCTCTCCAAGTGACTCCATCATTACCCATTTGTGCATTAAACTCTCCCAGTAAGGCCGCTACAAGAACTCCATTCAGGACTCTAACCAGGGTCTCCAAAAAGGTTGAATACTCTGATGTACTGTTTGGTGCATAGGCACAGACAACAGTCAGAGTTTTTCCTCCCATAATCCTAAAGCGTAGGGACTTGACTCTCTCATCCACAGGGTTAAATTCCAATAGATTGGCCCTCAGCCGGGGATTTTGAGTATCCCCACACCTGCCCGGCGTCTCTCACCTTGGGCAACTCCAGAGAAGTATAAAGTCCAACCCGTATCAAAGATCTTGGTTCCAAATCCGATGCTGTGAGTAGTGGTAAGCCCCACCAGATCAAGCAGGTACCGTTCCACCTCCCGCACAAGCTCTGGTTCCTTAACTCCCAAGAAGGTGACATTCCATGTCACTAATGCTAGCTTCTGTTGTAAGGGTCTGGTCTGCTGAGACTGACTGCCTGACTGGCAGTGCATCAACCCCACTGGCTCCTTCTGTAGGTGGTAGGTCCACATGATGGAGAAGTGTCCACATTGTTATTCGGCTGAGCTTGGCCACGAGGTGGCAAACTCGGCCACGAGGCATTCGCTGACGGGCCCTCCTTCTGGGCCTGGCTCCAGATGGGGGCCCGTGCTTCACCAGGCAGAGTAGCATATTTTCTTCTTCAATATTTCATGGGGTCATCTTGAACTATTCTTAGTCTGGTCCCTCACCTGAGACCAATTTGCCATCGGCCACCCTAACAGGAGCACAAGGCTCCAGACAATATAGCTCTGAGGTTCATAGAGAGACTCAAACCTTTCCACCACGATAAGGTGATGGTTCCTCGGAGAGGCCAAATTTTCTAGTTTTAGTTAAAATTCTGGCAGTAGAATTTTGAACCAACTGAAGACTTTTAATGATAGCATGTGAAAGACCTGCAAACAGAACATTACATTAATCAAGTCTGGATCTAACAAATGCATGTATTACTGTCTATGCATCAGCCATAGACTGGCAGGATCGAGTAGCATGACTTCTCCAGCATGACTACACAACCCTTTTTACAATAAGCAGTTGACAATGGATGGAGGGAACTCTTTGTCTTTTTATTCTCTCTGTGCACCATTTAAGGCTCATACAATTTCAATTTCATTGTGCTTACACAATAACAATAAGATTTTTGAATCTTGAATCTAGAAAACCTATCACATTCTGATATAAGGTCCACAAATGTATTGTTTCTACCGTGGTCCTTCCAGTGATGGTTGGTGTTATCATTCATGTCAGCACATTGAAGAGTCAAAACGTCTTCTTGATATACATCACGAAAGTAGACAATTATTCTACCATAGTGTACAAGAAAGTAAGTGAAATGTATTTTGAGAACACGAAGTTACATTGTGCTTTAAATATAATCATGAAAAATAAGGATAACTAGGTTAAATCAAATGAAATTAGAAATACACATGACATAATAAAATGATCAAAACTAAAAACCAACCAAAATTAGTCTATTAAAAAGTATATATGTCATCATCTTACAATGATGAGATTGCAACTATTCCAAAATCATCGGTGAATAGTGCAGTTCCGCTGACTGTAGTCAAAGGCCACGTGCATGTTAAAACCACCCTTGTTTTCATACATTATGTCACTCTTTATTTTATAATGATGGGGATGCTTGCATCAGCTCAGAATGGTCAGGTCACCTATATTTTGACCATCCATCCATCCATCCATCTTCAACTGCTTATCCAGTCTTGGATAAGCAACTTCAAGTTTTCCTTTCCCTTGAAACACCAACTAACTCTACCTGGGGGATCTTTAGGTGTTCCCAAGCCAGTGTGGAGATATAATCCCTCCAGCTAGTCCTCAGTCTACCCTGTGGCTTCCTCCTAGCTGGACATGCCTGGAAAACATACTTCGGGAGGCGACCAGGTGGCAACCTTATTAGATGCCCAACTCAAACTGGCTTATTTCTACTTGAAGGAGCAGCGGCTCTACTCTGAGTCCCTCACAGATGTCTGAACTTCTCACTCTATCTCTGAGAGACACCAGACACCCTCATGAGAAAACACATTTCAGCGGTTTTTTTCCTGGGTGAAGCATGGGGCCCTCATCTGGAGCCAGGCCCAGAAGGAGGGCCCATCAGTGAGCACCTGGGGCCGAGTATGCCACGGAGCCCGGCCGGGCTCAGCCCCAAAAAACATCTACACTTCTCCATCCTGTGGACCCACCACCTACAGGAAGAACCAGTGGGGTTGGGTGCACTGCCAGACAGGAAGTATAAAGACAAAGGCTTTCAATGGACCAGACCCAAGCAACAGAGGCTATTTTGACCATACAAGGCCAATTTGTGCCCCCCTTTAGTGGCTACCTATGAATTTAGATCTGATTTTAAGGTGCTTCTACTAGCTTTTAAAATTCTGAATTGGATTGCCCTGTCATACCTGTCTGATCCCCTTATACAATATGTTCCATCTCACGCTCTCTGGTCTCAAAATACAGGACTCCTCTGTGTACTCAAAGTTAAATTGAAGTCAGCTGGTGGCAGGGCATTTTCCTTTTGGGGCCCATTCATGTGGAATAACCTGTCCACTAACATCAGACTATCAAACTATCTTGATTCCTTTTTGCCTTAATTTACAAATAGTTATTTTAAATGTAACAATGTAATGTGATGTAATGTAATGTACATTATATGATTCATTATATGTACCACATGGCAAGTGGGTTTCTTTCTCAATGAGCTTACCAAGTACTGTTCTCTAACGACAACATTATATACTTAGAGCATATGGTATTGACTAATGTATTCTGTTTCTCTTGCTGAATGGATGTGTTTCAGTGTTTCCTTTTTCCCCCCATTTCTTTATGCATGTGACCTCGGACGAACCTGGAAAATGTATAATCAGTGCTAGTGTGGTGGTCGGGATTATGATGCTTGGAATGTTGTTGTCTACTGCTATTCCCAGTTCTTTTAAGGATCATCGTCCATCTGTCCATTAGTCCACATTCGACAAATGAGGAATCTTCACCCAGTGGCTTGATCTGGCATGTTTGCATTTTAGATATTAATTCAGTACCTTCACTATGAATGAGGCTATTATTATCAAGACCTGTTTACTTTTATTTGGTAATTCAATTACAATTCTGTTATCTTGATCAGTTAGGCGGGCTAGGGTTCTGGTTTGGTTGAGGTGGTGTGCTCGCCAAGCCTCGCTCCCCATCATGCTACTGGCCAACATGCAGTCTCTGGAAAACAAGTTGTGTAAGTCACGCGCGCGGATCTCTTTGCAACCGGACATCAGGAATTGCAACGTAATCTGCTTTAAAGAGATCTTGATGTTGGCTGAGGTACCAGACCACGTCAATGAACCTCCGAGCTTCCTTGTTCATCGAGACAATAGAGAGCAGGGGCTCTCGGGTAAAATAGAAGAGGTACAGTCGCAATCAAAATTATTCAACCTCCACTACAAATCAGGTTTATTAGTCAAATATACAAACTGACAGGTGTTTGCAAAAAAATAATCAAACAAGAACATTTTAAATAGATCAACACAAATAATATCACAGGCTTAAGGGGTGGCATAGTTCAGTGGGTGGAACGGTCGTATGATAATCGGAAGGTTGCAGGTTTGATCCCCGGTCCTGCATATAGCATGTCGAGGTGTCCTTGAGCAAGACACTTAACTCCTAGCTGCTCCCCGAGCGCCATATGTTAGCAGCTCACTGCTCCTATACAATAGGTTGGGTCAAAAATGCAGAGAAATCCAAATGTCCCATTGCGGGACTGATAAGGGAATCATTTATTTATTTATTATCTCCGAATTCAACATATAAAGCCGCTTTTAATGACTACTTTAGTTCCAAAATTACTCGACCCCCTCATGACAAACATCGTTAGTACTTGGAAGGGCACCCTTTTGCTGTTAGGACCTGCCACAAATGTGATATGTAGATAACAACCTCTGGCAGCCTATCTGAGGAATCTTAAACCATTCCTCATGGGCAAAGGCCTCAGCTCACCAATACTCATGGGTCTGTGTGCTGCAGCTGCCATTTTCAAATGCCACCAAAGATTTGCAATGGGGTTCAAGTCAGGTGACTGTGATGGCCATACTAGTACGTTCCAAGACTTTTTCTGAAACCAAGCCATAGTGGACGTCTTGATGCATGCTCAATAATCCAGTTATGGAAATCACAAAACAGAGGTGAATCAGTTCAACTGGATCAGAAGTTTATTCAAAAACAGCATTTAACAGCGTACACTACGTTACTCTGTGGCAGGGGACGCGATCCTTGGGGGACTGCAGTGACTTGTACATCGGGAGACCAAACAGACGCTAGCTAAAAGGATGGCACAACATAGGAGAGCCAACAGGTCAGGTCAGGACTCTGCGGTCTACACCCATTTACAAGCTAGTGGCCACTCATTCAAGGATGATGATGTTCACATCCTTGATAGGGAAGAACGGTGGTTTAAACGGGGAGAAGGAGGCCATTTATGTGAAGAGGGAACGACCGTCTTTGAATTGGGGTGGTGGCTTGAGAGTACATCTGTCAGCGTTGTCACTGCATTGTAAGCAATGCAGTGATTGCAAATATTACCCAATCCTTTGTGAATGGTGCTCATTGCCACTGAATGTGCAGTTGATGGCCCAACTTGCACATGAAACCAGCCTATTGCTGTGTGGTATCAATGTGCCGTTTATAAGGAGGGGGATATTTGTTTTCAGCTCAGACTTAAGAAGTCACCTGGTGAGTGACGAAACGTTTCTGAATAAACTTCTGACCCAGTTGAACTGATTCACCTCTTTTTTGTGAAAGCCATAGTGGAGTTTGAGGTATACTTGGGATCATTGTTCTGCTGGAAGGTCCAATGACAACCAACGTTCAGTTTCCTCACAGATTGCATTACAATTTCTCCCAGGATGTCCTTATACTTGATTGAATCCATTTTGGCCGCCACACACTGCAGTTTTCCAGTGTGAGAGGAACCGAAGCAGCCCCAGAGCATCACTGAGTCACCGCCATGCTTCACTGTAGGCAGGGTGTCCTGTTCAGCGTATGCTTCATTCTTCTTCCTCCAGATGTACCGCTGATCCATAGGTCCAAAAAGTTCCAATTTCGTTTCATCACACAACAGAATAGATTCCCAAAACTTCCTTGGCTTATTTATATAGCGATGAAAAACCTCAAGATGCTTTCTGCAGGACCCAAGCTTGAACCTGTAACCGTATGATCCCCAGAGAACTGCTCTACCCAAGCTATGAGCTATAAGCTATGCCATCCCAGTATAATATCTTCAACTACACAGCTGCAGTCAACAGCTTCATCCAGACATGCACTGAAGATGTGTTCCTACAAAAACAATAAGAAACCATGTCTAACCAAAAACCATGGATCCACAGTGATGTTCATGCAGCTCTCCATGCATGGACTGCAGGCTTCAGCTCTTGCTCACCGGAGGAATGCAAACACACTCAGAACAACTATAAAACAAGCAAAGGTAGAGTACAGGAAACAGATAGAGCCCAAACTTGCCTCCAATGACCCAAGCCACCAATTGTAAGGACTCCAAAACATAACAGACTGAGAACAAAAACAAAAAAAAACTCTAACATAGCTCTCAATCCCCCAGATGAACTAAATTCCTATTATGCCAGGTTAGATCCCTCTACTGGACGCCGTGTCATGCCCTCCAATACCCCCTAATTCTGCTGACAGTCACACCCCCACTCAACCAACCCTTGTAACCCCCCAGTTTACTACATTCCCATACCCCTCTTCTATCACTGAGGACCAGGACCTCCCCCTCTCCATCAATGAGACTGAGTGGCCTCACATACACACATACACACACATAAACACTTGAACAATGGAGCAGGTGCATCCCCACTATTAAACTAGGGGGAGCAAACGTGCTTTTGTTTCCCCATTTTTTGATCTCATAACTGTTCTATTTTTAAAATTTTTAGCTAGTTTTGAAAAATGGTTACATCGTGGTTATATCAGGAGAAATCTTGTCAATCTGTCTTTATGCTTCCATATTACTAGACCCACCGGATGAGAATGTTTGATACACTCCATAATCTACAAACTAGCTAACTAAATTAAGCACAGATTTGTGTGGTTATAACGAATGATCTAGCCATCCTTGGTGGACCAAAGGACAGAAAAAATTTTGCAGACTGACTAAAATTTATTTTCCAAAACTGCGCAGCAAAAAGGTGAAAAAACCCGAAGGACAACAACAGGTAACTTGCTGGACTGATGTCGAAGATTGTAGAAAAGGCCTAAAGTTTGTCCTGCTAAAAATCGTTGCCATGGGTGGCTCCAACATATATTTTGACGTGTTGTGAAGTATCTGTTCTTGTTCTGGTAATTTGATAGGTTGAGCCAACCTATGTTGCTGAGTGAGTTAAGGTCATAAAGAGGGTCATCCATTTCTCAGCAGAGCTTTGTCAGGTGCAACCAAGTTAAGTGCATCTGTCCCTGCAGTACAGTTCTGCAGTGAAATGATTTCAGCACAAGTTAAGTTGTACATGAATGAAAAGCAAGTACTAATCTGCTGCGTTATCTGTGATATTGCGTTTCCGTGTGTTGATGCAGATGATAAGATTGCTAAACCAATATGAAAGAGAATTCGGAGTTTGGTGCCCACTATGTGACCCAACCCTGCACATCGGTTAAATTTGTCATGTCAGGTTCAAAGCAGGTTCAAATGGTTTGTACCTGCTGTTGATAGCTTCTAGTAATGTCAATTTGGTTGTAATATGAAGTGGTTACCTGTATTCATATTGTAGCGAGCGGCGTGGCTTGCATGGAATAAATCACTGGAGCGAGTCCTCCCAGATACTGCACCTCTATTCAACAACCATCAGAATTGGTTGAAAATGAACATGAAGTGGAAACAATGAGAGAAGTCACACAAACAAATATGAAACAGCACAATGGTTACCAACTTAAACACAACCCAAATGGAGGCACATTGCATGATGGGAGTGACGAGACCAGTGGGACATCACATGATGCTGCTGATAGTACACAGCCCCCACCAGCACGTCGCACGTCCTCGGCGACCCAACGCTCAAACAACAAACTCTGTAAAACATCACAGTAGCTGCTTCCTACAGTGCGACGTCCTCTGAGCCCTTGGCTCAGGCTCACTGTCCTTATTCACAGGCTTCACCCCACTGGGCGGTTTTGAGCATGCTGGAGGGAATCTTCTACGTGGACTGGGTTAGTCCAGCAGTCCTGAGCAGTTTTGCCAGGGAGCAGTAGGGTGCTAAACGATCACATTGCATATCCCATACAGAGCAGCCTCACCCAGTAAACAACGTTCAACAGCCGCTCCAACACCCCGCAGGGCCCCTTCAGCTGGCTTCTGAGCTTGGACGAGAGCCACTTCTTCCGGGTAGGGCAGAAAACCCACATCTGCTCACCAAGGGTAAAAATCGGGCCCCGGCAGCAGGTGTCATACACCCGCTTCTCTCGTCCACTTCCCTTAAGCATTCTCGAATGTCTCAGAAGTATTCTATTTCGGGAGCGCTTGGTGCCCCTGTCTCCCGTGGGGAGCCAAACACTGCATCTACAAGTGTCCTTTGCTCCCGCCCAATCATGAGATTAGCCAGCGTGTGTCTGGTGCTCTCCTGGATTGCCGACCGATATGCCCAAAGGACCAGGGGCAGGCGGCAGTCTCAGTCGCCCTGGTGTTGCAAAGTAAGGATGGCCAGCTAGGTGGTGAAAGTATGGTTAAGTCGCTGGTCAGGAACCACACATGCCTCTGGCCATTTAATAAAATGGTTCATGGCCACGAGGACGTAGGGGTTCCCTGTATCTGTAATGGCGAAGGCCGCCGCACATGCATCAGGGGCATGGATAAGCAGGTTGTCCAGGTAGATGACGCTCCTGCTCCGGGGGATGGAGGCCAGCACGATCTCCATGAGCCTCTTGAATGTGGTGGGAGCATTACAGAGGCCAAAAGGCATTACCCAGAACTGCGAGTGTACGTGCCAAATGGTGAAGGCAGTCTTGAGTCAGGCTTCAGGTGTGAGCTCCACCTGTATGTCAGCTCCAACCCCGCAGGGTTGGAGCTGACATGGATTGGACATGGTTGGCTGACATGGGTTGGAACTTTTGCTATGCAGCCTTACATTTGGCCAACACTAGCTGGTGAGGGCGCAACTGAATAGGCAAAGTCATGCCCGTGTCGATGACGTGCTGCACCAGATCAGTCGTTGTGCCCTCCTTGTCATGTGTTGTGGGAATGTCCATGAACTCCTCCAGCAACTCCCACAGCTGATGATAGTAGCTCTCACTGACTCCAGGGCTTCACCTTTCAAAGAGATTCTCCATGGTCTGGCGCGTCTCCGTCGATGGCGAAGGTTTGGGCTAGGTGACTGGCTGGGCTATGCAGCCTGCCGATGTGGCTGGCACTGCGCATCGTGCTGGCCTGGGATGCTTCTTGGCATGATGCACCCACCTTCTGGTGCCCCCTTTCTGAAGTTTCACTGTGGTGTACCCAATGTGCAACACCACCAGCAGCACATCGATGCTAGCATCCCATCTTGACAACAGGTCCAGCCACACAATACAAGTGTCCTGGATTCCAACGAGTCAGACCTCATTCTTCACTTCTTTCCCCCATGCGGAGATGAATATGAGTGTTGTTACCTTCATGACAGCTTTCCAGTGACTGCACAGAGGTGGGCATCCAGTCCTGGGGGAGAGTGTGCTTGGTGCCCAGCAGTACCCCTGGCCAGATGAGGGAGAAGGTGGACCCTATATCCACTAGGGCTCGACAGCGCTGCCTCTCCACCACGCAGTCTATGTACAGTCTCTGGGCTTTGCCCAGTCAGCCAACGAGGGGCAGGGGCTTAAATGAGGGGTTTATTGGCATCCCAGGGCAGCAGCCCCCTCACTGTGCCACCCGGTTCCCTTTGGATTTGGTGAGCCCTGGAGTGCCATTGGTGCTGGGCAGTGGCATGCCACATGTCCTTCCTGGCCACACTGGAAGCAGGCAATAAGCAAGCAAGCCACAGGTGATCCCTCTTTTGAGCACCGCCAGGCTAACTGGGGTGGTGTTGGCTGAACCTGGCAGATAGTCCCCTCATCATTGTTCTCCTTCTCACCAATGTCAACCTGGCGTGTCTGGAGATGTGTCATCTTGGGTGGGGCCAGGGCTGCAGCTGCCAGCTCTACTTCGAATAATTCCTTGGCCCGGGAGCGCGGAGTCTGTAGTCTAATTGACAGAGGTGGTCATGAGTGAGGGCCTGGATGAATGTGTGTTCCTCCAGCCAGTTCCTCCTGTGCAGCTGTGCTGAATTGCAGGTAGGTATGCTGGGCGAAGAAATGTATGTCCGTAGTGAGTGTGCCCTGGTGCTCACCATTGTGATGCTGCCAGCTGCTGAGCTGTTCCCTCATATTCTCACCTGACACCCACTTCCCGAAGCGCTACTCCAGGGCCGCTGTCAACACCAAGTAATTAGTCTGCTCTGTTGGAGTGACGTCCAGAAGCATCTGGTGGGATCCACCTTCCAGGGCCAGGTGGGTGGCCATTTCACATGGGTCCCAGGCATTATACTAAGCAGCAAGCTTCAACTGGGGGAGGAACAGCTCTAATGGCTGAGTCCTAATGAACTTGATCAATTAGATGCTTGCTGTTCTGCTGCTGTCTTCAGGTGCACTTCATGGAGGTAGCAGCACACTCTGTTGGACACTGTAAGCACGGCCAACTCACCCTGCTGTTTCCTCTTCTCACTGTTCGGCAAGCAACTCAGTGTCCTTTGCTCACTCTGGGTCGTAAACGAGCCCGGCCGCACCACAAGTCCATCAGGGGGCGTAGGTGAGCTCTACCGTTCTGTTTGATCGGCGGGCACCTTCCTCCATGTCTACTGCCCCCCTGCAAATTTGCTCGAGCTGGGCCTTACAGCTACCAACTCCAGGATGGAGAGGACAGCGGATGGCACTGTCTTCTTCACACTCTGGTTTAGGGAGCATCGGGGCGCTCGATTCATCACGGCATGCTTTGAAGGCACAATGGTTGGTTCCCAGGGCTTAAGGACCAAACACCCCGGGTGACCTGTCAAAGCATGCAAAACAGGTATAATACTCAGTCCCCTGACTTACAGTCCTGATCTTATGGTGTTGGTTCATCTTCCTCCCCACCAGGAGTCTTAATGTTTTGCTTGTTCATGGCTAGATCCGATAGAATGTCCTCCCTCTCTTTGGTGGATTCTATCCCACATCTGACAGAAATGAACCAAGCGGCAGGACTTAGATGGAATAACATACTGGAGCTAGTCTTCCCAGACACTGCATCTTTATTTAACAGCCATCAGAATTGGATGAACATGAACATGAAGGGGAAAAAATGAGGGAGGTCAAACAAAAAAATAGAATACAAATGCAAGGAGAATGATAAGCGTAACTGTCGCAATTAATTGTTCAACCATCTGTTTACAATTACCATTTACTGGTAAACTATTGTTATCAAATTGGTTGATACATTTTATGCATATTACTGCAAATGGGTGGAATTAATGTATATTTCTGGTATCATTTATTCCATTATATATATTTTTTTTAAATAGAAAATAACAACTATTTACCATTCACTACAATCTGTATTTGTTGCTGCTTAGGTAAAGTAAAGGAAGGGTATAGCGTATTCATCTCTCAGCTCTTTATTTCTCATACCCTCTGGTCTCAAGTGGCGTCCTGGCCGACGCATCGGAGTGAACCTGGTGACAAACCCATGACTACTGCCCAGTTTAATATTATCTCCACTACAAAGCTAGACAGCCTGGCATAACATTATATAGGTCTGGCGGTGCACAAACTAAAGATACTGTTAAGCTAGCTAGGATGTGAATAAGAACCTGTTAACTAACGTTATAGGTCTGATGGTACACAAGCTAACATTAGCTATGTTGTGAAGTGAAATAGGCTATGGTTTTAGCTTGTTAGTTAGGATGTGAATTGATAGGCCGTTTAGCTAACTCCAATAATGTCACAAAAGATGTTGGGACTGAAAAATGTTGGTATATCATAAGTTACAGTATAATGCATTTGCTTATTCAATCTGTTGTTTGGATTTCTCCTATCTGCCATTTGCTGTACACAGAGACAACATTTAATCTTTTACTCACTGCAGAAAGTACAGAAAACAATGGAAAACTAATGTAATACATGCAATATTAACTGCGCTTAAGAGAGAGAAGAGCAGCTTTATTGGTCAAGATTTAAAGCTCTATATTATAGGAAATTGCATGTACAGGTGTTCATTAAATAAAAAACATTTTTCCATGTAGAGGCATCGAAAACCTCCCCTTGTCTGTCACTGACTAATCTTGCAACCCCACTTTCAACTATAACCAGGCGCCTACGTGTGTGCTTATGTGTGTGTGCGTGCGTGTGCATTGTGAAATAGTGTGGGATAGTAAAAAGATATTTTTTTGCCTTTATGTTTCCTCCGGCTGGTGGCACAAGATGTATGTGCATGTGAATGTGTATTTATTTGTAAATCCCATTTTAAGTTGCACATCTGTCGCATTATAATGATATATGAGGGATACTTATGAAAGAGGTCCACTTTATGCATCATAATTGGTCCCTACATGATCGGGGTAGACACGAACTAGATGGAGCATGGGAGACTGAGGCCAGATGCCCTTCCTGAGGCCTAGTTGTGGTTTCATACACACAACATCAGGCTCATAAATTCCTGAAGTGTATGCTCCAATAAGCTACCGAAACTGTTGTAGGATATGCAATGAATGGATTTATATGGAGAGTTTATCTGCCTTCTAATGTTGTTGTTTTCTCCCGTAGTAACCGCTGCCTGTCTCTGCTACACCTAAGAATGTTCCATCTGAAGAAAGACCACGCTTTCAAGTATTCACGGTCACTCATGGAGTATTTTAAGGTATAATTCTCACATATATGCATGCATGCACACAGACACACGCACACGCACACACACACAAACACACACCACACACATACACACACAAACACACACCACACACATTTAAAAAAAATTAAAAAAAAAAAAAAAAAAATGATTCCCTTGTCAGTCCCGCTAGGGGAAATTTGGATTTCTCTGCATTTTTGACCCAACCTATTGTATAGGAGCAGTGAGCTGCCAACATATGGTGCTCGGGGAGCAGTTAGGGGTTAAGTGTCTTGCTCAAGGACACCTCGACATGCTGTGTGCAGGACCGGGGATTGATCCTACAACCTTCCGATTACCAGACGACCGCTCTACCCACTGAGCTATGCTGCCCCCACAAACATAGATACACACATAGATACACACACAAACATAGATGCACATAAATACACATGTGGAACCAAGCACAGAGACGTTGGCTTTACAATCTTCTCTACTGTCTAATTTAAAAAAGCCATGGAGCCAATTATGGTCCTTTGACTACACGGTGGAGAAAAAAAGTATCTTATCCAATGATGACTTTGGGAATTGGCCTGCTTACAAAGAAATGAACGGTCTATAGTTTTCATGGGAGGATAATCTTAACGATGTGAGACAGAATATGAAAAAAACACAATATATGAACTTTAAAAATGTATTTGTTTTTTATTGAGGAAAGTAAGTATTTCACAACCAAAAATTATTCAGAACTTGGTTGAGAGGGGGTGGCATGGCACAGTGGGTAGAGCGGTCACCTGGCAATCGGATGGTTGCAGGTTCCATCCCCGCACCTGCAGAGAATTGTGTTGAGCTGTCACTGAGCAAGACACTGTTCCCCTAACTGATCTGCCCTGTGATAGACTGGCGACCTATGCAGGGTATATCCCGCCTCTCCCCCGACGAGAATGGAGATAAGCTCCAGTTCCCCTGTGATCCGATTTCAGAGGCGGTAGAGGATGGATGGATGGATGAACTTGGTGGAGAAAGCCTTGTTGGCAAGCACAGCAGTCAAACATTCTTGCAGTTGGCCACCAGGTTTGCGCAGATCCCAAGAGGGATTTTGGCCCACTCCTCTATGCAGTTCCTCTCCAAATACTTAAGGTCCGAAGGTTGTCACTTGGAAACTCCAGGCTTCAGCTCCCTCCACAGATTCTCTACAGGACTACGGTCCGGAGACTGACTTGGCCACACCATTATCTTAATGTGCTTCTTCTTGAGCCACTCCTTTGTTGCCTTGGCTGTATATTGTGGGTCATTATCATGCTGGAACACACTTCCATGACACATTTTCAGTGTCCTGGCTAAGGGAAGGAGGTTCTCACCCGAGATTTCCTAGTATGTGGCCCCGTTAATCCTCCCCTCGATCCGGTGGAGTCATCTTATCCCCTTAGCAGAGAAACAGCCCAAAAGCCTGTTGTTTCCACTGCCATGGTTGATGCTAGGGATGGATGGTGTTCTTGGGGTCCAAGTCAGTTTTTATCTTCTTCCCAACATGGGAAGTTGAGTTGATGCCAAAGAGCTTGATTTTAGTGTCATCTGACCACAGCACTTTCTCCACTTTCACCCAACAAGAACAGAGATAGGCTCCAGTCCCCCCGCGACCTGATTTCAGATAAGCGGTAGAGGATGGATGGATGGATGGATAGATGGATGGATGGAAAACACAAATAAATATTTAGAATTATTATACTGTGATGTTATCAAATTTATTTTCTAATATTCTGTCTCTCACTGTTAAGATGGCCCCACCATGACATGTGTGGACTGTTCATTTCTTTGTAAGGGGCATGCATTATAAATTAACTTGCATTAAAATGCATTAACTTTTTAATGGCATTATGGAAATGTTTTCTTTTTTATATCAATAACCTAATTTCCCCTGTCAATCAACCCATGGGATTGTTGAGGTTTACGGAGCTTGTTTTAAACAGTTCAATTTTGTTTAACAAGGATGTCCTTTTTAGCTTAAGCCATTTGCATAAGTGGGGTTGAATTTTCTGGATGCAGTTGCGCATGCATGCAAGTATGCATGCATG
>OMLC01091306.1:0-12588 GCA_900302585.1 Regalecus glesne | reverse complement strand
CACACACACTCTCTCCCTCTGGACACACTTTAGGCATATGGGATGTTGGCGTGTGTCTTGTGTATGTGGAGAGCATGTGTATGTGGTGTGTGATTATAGCCACGGGTTTCAGACTCAGATCATCTTTCTTGTGTCCGGCTGTGTTAATTTTAGAACCTGATCCTGTTCTGTGTGAACAGCTGAAATCCAGATGGAATTTGGATTAGCCTATTAAAACACAAAGGAAACTCACTCATCGTAGAGCTGAAATATCCCTCATCAGGTCCTCTTGACTCCCTGTAAACACACCTGAAAAGGCTTCTATTCTTCTGCCCCATTGAAACTCCTCAAAAAGCCCATAAGTTGACAGAGCTCTGTAGTGCACAAGTGTGTACACATTAAAGATTTGCTGGAGTTCAGCAACATTTGACAAGTAGCTTCCTTCTCTCTAATCAGCCTCTGGGGGGAAATATGGAACTTCTATCACTTAGTAACAGCCCACAGCTGTATGCTGGAGCCAATATGGCTGCTGAGGCAATTTACTGTCATCAAACTGTACAACTTGCTTCACCTGCCGCCATATTCTCGGTTCTCCTTCCTCCTTTTCTGACATATTTGAGTGGATAAGTAATTCCACTCCCTAACCACCGTCTCCATAGCAACCTTTGACCCATGTAATGTCCCCACGATGTGGCCGGATCAGCCCCTCAAAACCAGTTTAAAATGAACAGCTAGATTTCCGTGGCCACCAGATCAGAGGGAACATAACATTCTGCTGTAACAAACTATTTATAAAAGCTGAATCCCACCAACATGCTTATTTATGTTGCTGTAAACCGCTCTGGTAGAGAAATAAAAACTGGTTCCAACACGGTCCGAACCTCAGCGCTGTGGTGTAATTGTGGTTCATTTGGTTTGACATTAATGTTTCCTTCCGAGACCCAATTTCAAATAAGTGGTTGACGATGGATGGATTTAATGTTTGGATTATTAAGACGAATGGATGGATGGGGGGGGGGTACATCTGGTTCTATTCTAGCCTGGAATTCTTGTGCATCCACTTAATTCCCTCTATCTCTCAACAACAGGTCAGCGATACGTTTGGCTGTTAGAAGTCATTTGATTGACTTCAAATTGACACCAAAATGCATGGCTGTCTGTCTCAGGTTGTATTCTTCTCCATCCATACTTTCTATGCATGTTTTTTGAGGCAGACCATAAAGCACATGGTCCCATATAGGATTTGTCTTAATGTTGAAATGACATGCCACAAACTAGTGAAGTCTGGATTCTGATGATCCTATGTTCTAATTCTACTTCATTACTTTCTATTCACCTCTGCTCGTAGAACGGCACCGTCCCTTGTTAGTCATCTGAATGGAAAGGAAACCTTATCAGCAAAAGAAAGTGGATGGAACTTTTGAGGTCTTTATCTCATCACTATGGATCATTCAGTGGAAGGGAAGACCAAGATGGCTACCCAAAACTCTGCTAAATGAATCTTTAAAAGATGTTTTATTTCTGAGTCAATTTTCAAAACAGAGTTGGCCCAGTCAGGCCAATAGTCCAACCACAAACTGAAGAGGAACAATGTGGATTCTGTCCTGGTCGTGGAACAACAGAGAAGCTCTTTACGCTTGCAAGGATCCTGGAGGGGGCCTGGGAGTATGCCCATCCAGTCTACATGTGTTTTGTAGATATGGAGAAGGCTGATGACCAGGTCCCCCGGGATATATTGTGGGAAGTTCTTAGGGAGTATAAGATAAGAGGATCACTACTCAGGGCCAGTTGAGAGTTGTGTCAGAGTTCTGGGTAGTAAGTCAGACTCTTTCCCAGTAGGGGTTGGTCTACACCAGGGTTGCTCCTTATCACCTATCCTGTTTGTGATCTTCATGGACAGGATCTCCAGGCGTAGTCATGGAAGAGAGGGGTTGCAATTCGGTGAACTTATGATTAAATCACTGCTTTTTACAGATGATGTGGTTTTGATGACATCATCGGTCTCTGACCTCCAACACTCACTGGATCAGTTCACAGCTGAGTGTGAAGCAGCTGGAATGAGGATTAGTACCTCTAAATATGAGACCATGGTTCTAAACAGGACACCAGAGGATTGTCCAATCCCAGTAGGGAATGAGTCCTTACCCCAAGTGAGGGAGTTCAAGTATCTGGGGGTCTTGTTCTCCAGTGAGGGGAGAATGGAGCATGAGTTGGACCAGAGAATCAGAGCTGCTGGAGCAGTATTGTGCTCCCTTTACCAAACCATAGTTACCAAGAGAGAGCTGAGCCAGAAGGCAAAGCTTTCAATCTACTGGTCAATGTTTGTGCCCACTCTCTCCTATGGCCATGAAAGCTGGGTCATGACTGAAACAACAAGATCACGGATACAAGCAGCTGAGATGAGGTTTCTTAGGAGGGTGTCTGGTGTCTCCCTTAGAGATAGGGTGAGAAGCTCAGACATATGTGAGGGACTCGGAGTAGAGCCACTGGTCCTACAAATAGAAAGGAGCCAGTTGAGGTGGTTGGGGCATCTAGTAAGGATGCCACCTGATCCCTCCCAAAGGAGGTTTTTCAGGCACGTCCAGCTGGGAGAAGGCCACGGGGTAGACCGAGGACCAGATGGAGGGATTATACCTCCACACTGGCCTGGGAATGCTTTGAGTTCCCCCAATCAGAGCTATTGTATGTTGCAAGGGAAAGGAAAGCTTGGAGGTCTCGGCTGAAATCTGCTACCTCCGCGACCCGACACCAGATAAGCGGCTGACGATGGATGGATGGATTTTTCGTATGCCTTCGTCTTTCTTTCACTTTGCTACTCTGACACTGCAAATATCCCTTGTGGGACTAAGAAAGGAGTACCTTATCTTTTATTTCATTAGTCCATGAACTCTCTTCAATTCTGACCTATTCAATGCTAATCTATCATTATATCATGTTTCATATTCTAGGTGGACAAATTGCTGCTGCTGGCGGATACTGGCCCTGATCCTCCAGAAAAAAATATCGTCAACAGGTACATTACATTACATTACAGGCATTTAACAGATCCTCTTATCCAGAGCGACATACATCAAGTGCATAGATGCAAACACCCTGGAGAGGTCATCATTCCATTCCAGGGTAGGTGTGGGAGATTAAGGCTAGATGCCTTTCCTGACACCCTGTGTTGAGTTCGAACCTGCAACCTCAGGCTCCTCAGATCCTGAAGCACACGATCTATCCCTGAGTTACCGCGACCCCCTGTCTCAACAGTTTGATAACTCTTTCTCGATTACCCATAGCTCAGTGGGCATAGCTCAGTGGGTAGAGCGGTCGCCTGGCAATCGGAAGGTTGTAGGTTTGATACCCGGTCCTGCATACAGCATGTCGAGGTGTCCTTGAGCAAGACACTGAACTCCTAACTGCTCCCCGAGCGCCATATGTTGGCAGCTCACTGCACCTATACAATAGGTTGGGTCAAAAATGCAGAGAACAAATTTCCCCTTGCGGGACTGATAAGGGAATCATTTATTTTATTTATTTATTTACATGGTGGTGGTACATAGTTGGTGGAGCTATTTAGTTCAGCTACTAATATTCTTCTTTAACAGCTGTCATATTCTTTGGTAGGTATGTGTGCTAGGTGTTAAGTTCTGTAAATGTATTGACTCATTATAGGTTTTTACTAATTCAACCAAAGAACCTGTGTGTAAATTAAAGCCATTCTATTGAAATGCAGCATATCTAAATTGGGCATCCAGGCTCAAATTCAACCAGTTCTTGAGGGCTCTGATATCATTACAAATTTTCAGGAAACAATTAGTAATAGAGCTTGTTTGTGGATGCTGGGGAGCTGGTGGGACCCAAAGAATATGCTTAGATGGGAGCAATATGCACAGACAACAGACAGCAGCCAATTAGTAGGATTACGGCATGGTGTAACTCTGATGGCTGACCAGCTTACCAGACACATATCTGATTGGTTGACTAAGTGAACAAGAGCACCGCTACATTCTGCCTGAACTAATTTACAGACTTAGTTGCATGATCATTAAGAACTTTACCATTATTCACAAAGTTTTTAAAAAAACTGGCTAATGTTGCTTTTCCAAAAACACATGGAATTATCTAAGGGAAAAAGTGAATTTGAAGAGAATAAAATGGAAACAAGTGAACTAAGTTATCTTTTGATGTATTGAAAAGAACAATGGACAGCTTGAATTCGACTGTAGCAGGCCATGGGGAAAAGTTGATTCTCTGGAAGACAACTCTTAATGAGCTAGACCATCATCTACAACAACTACAGAAAGCATGTTTTACCCTCCCAACAAGATAACATGCAGCTGAAAACTAAGTTAGCTGACCGGAAGGGGCGCAGTAGGGGCCTAAACATCAGGATTATTGGCCAGCTGAATCACTTGAAGGTTCATGACCAACCACATTCCTTTCCCAATCACTTGTTGATGTCTTTGGCAAGGAGGTCCTTTCTTCAACACCTGAGCTCGATTGTGATTGCTGGAGCCTTGCACCCAAGCCTGCCATATGAGATAAACCACAACCTTTCATCATTCGCCTACACTGCTTCCTAGTTAAGGATCTACTCATCGGTGAGGCTCGTTGATGAGGTGAGCTGTTCTACAAGGAGCAGAAGATCCAAGTCTATGAAGACTACAGCAGTGATTTGTTGAAGCAAAGAGCAGAGTACAAAAGCTCCATGGTGCAACTTTACAAGCAAGGGTACAAACCAAAGGATATTCCCCAAAGGATTGGGGAATATTTGCAATCGCGTAAGACGCCGACGGATATACTCTCAGGCCACCACCCCTATTCAAAGATGGTCCTTCCCTCTTTACATATAGGGCCTCTTTCTACCCCCTTTTCAAACCAGCGTTCCTCCCTTTCAAAGATGTGAACATCATCATATCGGGGCGGCATAGTTCAGTGGGTAGAGCGGTCGTCTGGCAATCGGAACGTTGCAGGATCGATCCCCGGTCCTGCATATAACATGTCGAGGTGTCCTTGAGCAAGACATTAACCCCTAACTGCTCCCTGAGCGCCATATGTTGGCAGCTCACTGCTCCTATACAATAGGTTGGGTCAAAAATGCAGAGAAATCCAAATTTCGGGGGGGACTGATAAGGGAATCTTTTTTTTAAATCCTTGAATGAGTGGCCACTAGCCTGTAGATGTGTGTAGACCACAGAGTCGTGGCCTGACGTGTTGGCTCTCCTGGGTTGTGCCATCCTCTTAGCCAGCGTCTGTTTGGTCTCCCTGATGTGCAAGTCCCTGCAGTCCTCCTGGCATATGAAACCAGCCTATTGTTGTGTGGCATCAAGGTACTGTTTATAAGGAGGGGAACTTTTTTTCCACTCAGACTGAAGAAGTCACCTGGTGAGTGACGAAATGTTTCTTAATAAACTTCTGATCCAGTTGAACTGATTCACCTCTTTTTGTGATTTCCATACCTAGATTATTGAGCATGCATCAAGACAGTAAGTGGGCAGATTCCCTGGATATGATGCCAGAGCCTTCCTCTCTACAACCCCCATGTAGAAGTTGACCTCTATAGGAGAAACAGGGGAACCCATAACACACCCATGCTTCTGCCTGTAGTATTGCCCCTTATACGTGGAGTACATAGACTCAAGACTTCATATCCAGGGAATCCACATCTTACAATACCGTGACTGCAAATATTCCCCAATCCTTTGTGAATGGTGTTCATTGCCACTGAATGTGCAGTTGATCACCCAACTTCCATATGAACCGAGCCTATTGTTGTCCTGTATTAATGTAAGGGGGGGAATGCTTGCACTTAGCTCAGACTGAAGAAGTCACCAGGTTGAATGACAAAACTTATCTGAATAAACCTCTGATCCGGTTGAACTGATCAACCTCTTTTTGTTTTTTCCATAGCGTGATTATTGAGCATGCACCAAGATATTTATAAATGTTCCACTTTTTCAGGGTAAACTGTCACGTTTTCACCGTCAGCAATGTCCAAAATAAATGTTATGCCTATTTTACTAGGTTAGAAATGCCCTTTGAGGTTTTTAAGATGTAATGCATTTCTATAAGTTTAAATCGTCAGATCAGCTTGATAGATTTAGGAAGTAGCAAAAGACGATGATCAGTGAATCAATGAGTTTCACTCTGCTGTTTCTAGAGGCAGCAATGGGGTTTGGGTGGGAGGCTGGGTTGCTTATGGTACCTTTTTTCCTCTCTCTGGATCTGACTCTGAGTCATCGGCAGGGATGGGTGGGGGCACACATGGAGGAAACATAGCTAATAATACCGTTGATCCCTTTATATGGCTAGTACAGTCTCATGTGCACCAAGTTGTGCAGTTCGATTCACAAGCTGGAATGTTAAAGGCCTCAACTCTCCTGTTAAGCATAACAAAGTGATTAACCATCTTAAATCCCTCAAGACTTAAATAGCCTTATTCCAAGAGACTCACATTAAGCCATTAGGTCATGTTAAACTTTCGTAGAATTTGGTTGGGGCTTCTTTATCATTCCTCATTTTCAAGCAAGAGGCGCAGGGGAGCAATTCTAATTCATAAAAAAATGCCCCTCTCAATATCCACTGTCATTTCAGATCTAATGGACACTTTGTAATTGTTACAGGTAGAATTGTGGCTAATAACCTGGTGTTGGCAAATGTGTGTGGCCCAAATTGAGATAATAGGAACTTTTTTTTACAATTTCATTTTATTAGTGTTCAGAAACTCACATACAGATATTTCACTTTTTCAGGTTCTATGCATATGGCAAACAATATAATTATTTTCTTATTTATTCAAGTATAGAAATTGAAACAACATAAGCAAACAAAGACACAAAAGAACAAACAAAAAACAATACCATAGGAACAAAGCTAAAGATAAAACAGGGAGGAATCATCTTCACTAAAGTAAAGAAATACAATCAGACCATTTATCTCTGACATAATTGCACCACGTAAGCCAGTGCTCAATAAATGTTTCCATCCATCCATAGTCATCCAACCGCTCTGGGTCACGGAGGTAGCAGATTTCAGCCGGGACCTCCAAGCTTTCCTTTCCCTTGCAACATCCACTAGCTCTGATTGGGGTATCTCAAGGCGTTCCGAGGCCAATGTGGGGATATAATCCCTCCATCTGGTCCTGGGTCTAGCCCGTGGCCTTCTTCCAGCTGGACGTGCCTTAAAAACCTCCTTTGGGAGGCGATCAGGTGGCATCCTTACTAGATGCCCGAACCACCTCAACTGGCTCCTTTCTATTTGTAGGACCAGCGGCTCTACTCCGAGTCCCTCACGTATGTCTGAGCTGCTCACCCTATTTCTAAGGGAGACACCACACAACCTTCTAAGAAACCTATTCTCACAGGCTTGTATCTGTGATCTTGTTCTTTCAGTCACGACCCAGCTTTCATGGGCATAGGAGAGAGTGCGCACAAACATTTACTGGTGGATCGAAAGCTTGGCCTTCTGGCTCAGCTCTCTCTTGGTATCTATTGTTTGGTAAAGGGAGCGCTATACCACTCCAGCAGCTCCAATTCTCCAGTACAATTCATGCCCTATTCTCACCTCACTAGAGAACAAGACCCCGAGATTCTTGAACTCCCTCACTTGGGGTAAGGACTCATTCCCTACTCGGATTGGACAAACCTCTGGTGTCCTGCTTAGAACCATGGTCTCTGATTTAGAGGTGCTAATCTTCATTCCAGCTGCTTCACTCTCGGCTGCAAACCGATCCAGTGAGTGTTGGAGGTCAGAGACTGATGACGTCAACAGAACCACATCATCTCCAAAAAGCAGGGATTTACCCCTAAATTCACTGAATTACAACCCCTCTCTTTCATGACTACGCCTGGAGATCCTGTCCATGAAGATCACAAACAGGAAAGGTGATAAGGAGCAACCCTGACAGAGACCAACCCCTACTGGGAAAGAGTCTGACTTACTACCCAAAACTCGGACACAACTCTCACTTTGGGCATAGAGATTGGATGGCCCTGAGTAGTGACCTTCTTATCTGATACTCCCACAGAACTTCCCACAATATATCCCGGGGGACTCGGTCATAAGCCTTCTCCAGATCTACAAAAAAAAATCCAGACTGGATGGGCAGACTCCCAGTACCCCTCCAGGGTATTTGCAAGCATAAAGAGCTGGTCTGTTGTTCCAGGACCAGGACGGAATCCACATTGTTCCTCCTCAATGTGTGGTTGGACTATTGGCCGGACCCTCCTTTCCAGCACCTTTCGAGTAGACCTTTTAAGGTAGGCTGACGGATCTCATCATTTTGACTACTTCAGTGACCTCCTAAAGGGAACTTGAAGTTGATCCTCCATCATCCTCCTGCTCTGTCTCTATCCAGCGGGTGGGTAAGTTGGCTTCAAGAGATCCTCAAAGTTCTCCTTTTATCGTCCCATTACCTCCCCAGTTGAGTTCAACAGAGTCCCATCCTTACTATAAACAGCTTCAATGGTTCCTCGTTTTCCCCTCCAGAGATGCCGGACGGTTTTCCAGAAGCGCTTTGGTGCTGACCTAAAGTCCTTCTCCATGGCTTCCCCGAACTCCCCCCACACTCGCTGCTTTTCCTCTTTCACTACTGAGGCTGCCGTCCTTTTGACCTGTTTGAATCTTGCAACTGCGTCTGGAGTCCCCGGGATAACTTATCCCGGAAGGCCTCCTTCTTCAATCGGATAGCTTCCCTAACTGCTGGTGTCCACCAGGGTATTCGTGGGTTACCACCCCTTGAGGCACCTATGACCTTGAGACCAGAGCTCACAGTTGCAGCTTCGGTAATGGAAGCTTTGAACATAACCCAGTCTGGTTCAATGTCCCTAACCTCTACAGGGATGCCAGAAAGCTCTGATGTAGGTGGGAGTTGAAGGTCTTCTTGACAAAGTCCTCCTCCAAGCGTTCCCAGTTCACCCGCACTATACGTTTGGTACCATTCCACCTCCCGCACAAGCTCTGGCTCCTTAATCCCTATGGAGGTGACATTCCACGTCACTAATGCTAGCTTCTGTCGCTTGGTTTTGGTCTGATGAGACCTTTTGCCCTCACTGCTACCTGTCTGGCAGTGCACCCGACCCTACTGATTCTTCCTGTAGGTGATGGGTCTACAGGATGGAGCAGTGTCCACGTTGTTTATTCGGGCTGAGCCCGGCCGGGCTCCGTGGTGAACTTGGCCACCAGGCAGTCGCTGATTGGCCCCTCCTTCTGGGCCTGTCTCCAGATCCTCATCTGGAGCCGGGCTTCCTCCGGGCAGGGTATTGTCACTTCCTTTTGGATCTTTCATGGGGTTTTCTTGAACAATTCTTAGTCTGGTCCCTCACCAGAGATCGATTTGCCATGGGAGACCCTAACAGTAGCACAAATCTCCAGACAACATAGTTCTCGGGATCATAGAGACACTCAAACCTCTCCACCACGATAAGGTGATGGTTCCTCGGAGAGGAGAGTTCACTTGGTTCACATATTTATCGAAGCCTCCGGTCGTTTAACACAGAGTACTGCTCTACACATAATGCTGCCTGGGAGCAGGAGCCATGTACAGAATACGTAATTCTTCATCATGTACCTGTTTTAACCTGATTCAGTTTTAAATTGTTCAAAGATTGTATCCATCTAGTTCAAGGCTATCAAAAATATACAGTTATAATCAAAATTATTATCCATTGGTCCAAATGTTCCAACTTTGTTTCATCACTCCACAAAACAGATTCCCGAAACCTCATTGGCTTATGTAAATAAGCCAAAGATGATTTTTATTGTGATCAACATTTTTATCGTTTATCTGGCGGAGGTTACAGACTAAATACAAAGCAAATTGAGAAAGGTAATAAAGTAATGAAAAATATTGGTGAGGTTGATAAGATAGTACATAAAGCAACAGATGGGTCAGCAGGTACACTAAATCACAACCAAAATTGCTGTGTTATTTTTGCCCCTAGCCCAAGAGATTATCTTGGATGAGAAAGACTTCCATGCTTCTACAGTCACTGGTCTCGCCTTATTTAGCGGCACAGTTGTATGTTCCAGGTTGACAATGTTAACCAGGCTATGAATCCAGAATTATTTCATACACATATCCGGGGTACACCAGTTTTTCAAATTGTTTTCTTTGCAGAGGTAAACCTTGCAAATACCATTTTTTGAAATTGCTTTTGATGGATATCAGAATTGTTATTAAGGAGACAAAAAGCAGGATAAGGAACATGAAAATATCAAGTATATCTGCTAATGCTGAGTTAACATGACTCCAAAACTGAGAAATAACAGGACAATCCCTGCTTCCACTGTAAGTTCATCACGTCTGTTCCAGTATGGTTTTAAGTCACCTTCACTCACCTATTTTGGCCATCCGGTTTGTGTTAGATGTCTCACTTGGATAAGTATTTTGTCTTTGTCTGTCTCTTTCTTTATGTCTTTTGCTGAAACGGGGATCGATTCTAGCCAAGACACTCTGAATTTCGGGTTTCTTTGTGGCGCTTCTTTCTGTAGCAGTAATCGGGATAACCCATCAGCATTGACATGTTGTAAGGAGGCTTTGTAGACTATGTCATACTGATAAGCTGACAGCAATAAAGCCCATCTCTGTAGACGCGGAGCAGCTAATGCTGGTACTCCTGTCTTTGGTCCCAAAATTTTCACAAGTGGGTTATGGTCAGTGACCAATACAAATTTCCTGCCATAGAGATCATCCCTTAATTTTTGTACACCAAAAATGATGGCTAACGCTTCCTTCTCAATTTGTGAGTAGTTTATCTCTGTTTTACTCGAGGTATGCCAAGCGTAGGCTATAGGTCGTTCACTACTGTCTATCATTTGGTGTGATATGACAGCTCCTAGACCGTAGGCACTAGCATCGCAAGCCAGTAAAATCGCAATTGTAGATTGAAGTGTGTGAGAACACTAGACGATGCCAGCTGTGATTTGGCCTTCTCAAACGCTGCTTGACATTGGGTGGAGCAGTTCCACTGACTGTCCTTCTGTTGCAACACTGTCATTGGTTTGATAATGGTTGAGAGATTCTCAAGAAACTCCCCATAATAAGTCAGTAAAGCTAAAAATTCCATAAGCTCTGTGACATTTTTAGGGACTGAAGCGTTGACTATTGTTTCCACTTTCTCGGGTACAGGGTGTAACCCTTCACTGTCAATTTTGTGCCCCAAGTATGTTACACTTGGCTGGCTGTGCTACATTTGTCTCTGTTCACCCGTCTGCCTCTGTCTTGTAAGCGTTGTAACACCAGCTCAACATTTTCCCAGTGTCCGGCTTCGGTTGACCCCTTAATCAATATGTCGTCAAGGTAGCATACAACTCTTGGTAAGCCCTGAAGAATCTGATCCATAATACGTTGGAATATTGCCGGTGAACTAGCTATTCATTTGCTAAAGCCCTTTTGGTGTATTGATTGATTGTAAGGTATTGCTTGGATTCATCCTCTAGCTCTACCTGCTGGTAAACTTGGGTAAGGTCTAGCTTGATGAAATATTTTCCCCCAGCTAATTTGGCAAACAGATCCTGTGTTTTAGGAAGAGGGTATTTGTCTACCTCTAACCACGGATTTATGGTTACCTTGTAGTCACCACAAATTCTGACATCACCATTTTTTTTGGTATACACACAATTGGAGTTGCCCATTCACTATACTCCACCGGAGTGCAAACTCCCATTTCCTGCGATTTGGCTAATTGTTGGTCAACAGCGGCACTCAGTGCATAAGCCACTTAGCTAGCCATGCAGAATTTTGGATTGGCATTTTCCATCACTCTGAGTTATGCTTTTACACCTGAAATGACACCCCGATCTGCATTCAACACAGGAGAGTATTTCTCATACATCTCTGAGAGAGTATCCGTAACCGGTAAGTAATTCACTCTAGACCAGTCTAAACGCAGGCGCTGAATCCAATTTCTGCCCGTTAGTGTTGGACCACTTCCTTTTGCCTCTAACAGCGTCAGCTGTTTTGTTTGCTCACCACACTGCACTTTCACTGGAATTTGGCCCATGGTTGCAATTGGCTCTGAGGAATACGTTTTAAGACACATCTCCTGGCTGCAGTTTACAGTTTTTAAACCGGTTTCTGTTCAGCTTCTCTGACATTACACTCATAGCTGCACTTGTCAACTTCCATCTTAATCTTAATACCATTGCATCTCACCATGACCATATAGGGCTTAACACACTCACTGTCACCTTTCACTATAAACAGTTCATAGTCTTTTGTGACCCCTGGGAATGCAGTGTCAGCACAGTTCTCAGTTCCTGGAGGCTGTCCTGACGCATACGCTGCTCCCTCCGAGGGCGATACTGACCGGTGGTTCTCTCACGGCTGGGGCACTCCTCGTTGACGCTCGCTGACCACCTCTGTGCTTGCCGGATTCCTTGGTTCTGCATGTTCGCTCTAGAGGGGCGGCATAGCTCAGTTGGTAGAGCGGTCGTCTGGCAATCAGAAGGTTGCAGGTTCGATCCCCGGTCCTGCATACAGCATGTCGAGGTGTCCTTGAGCAAGACACTTAACCCCTAACTGCTCCCCGAGCGCCATATGTTGGCAGCTCCCTGCTCCTATACAATAGGTTGGGTCAAAAATGCAGAGAACAAATTTCCCCTTGCGGGACTGATATCGGAATC
>OMLC01091292.1:0-20207 GCA_900302585.1 Regalecus glesne | reverse complement strand
CAATGTACAACAACAACAACAAACAGGATTTGTATTCCGGCCGTTTTCCCCGCTAGCGGGGGTTGACCGGTCCATGGATTCGTCTCCTCCAAGTCTCTCTATCGCTTGCCATCCCCTTCTCCAACCCCATCACCCTCATGTCATTCTCAACCACATCCTTCCATCGCCTCGCTGGTCATCCCCTCCCTCGCGTTCCTGCCACTTCCATTGTTAAGACTCTACCCACTTCTGTATCCTCACCTCTTCTCAACACATGCCCAAACCACCTCAAACGCTGTCTCCTTAACCACTCTTCTATCGACTCTACACCCACCCTTTCTGCAACCTCCGAGCTACTAATCCTGTCCCTCAATGTAACTCCACACATCATCCTCAGCATCTTCCTCTCTGTCGAAACCAGTTTATTCAAAAAACATTCATTATCAATAAGCAATAAATGTATTTATGACATCGATATTAATGTAAAAATGTTGAAATATTTGACTAAGCACAAACCTTTGACGAGGGCAGTCTTGACCGGTTCAATTCTCGACACGATCTCTGCCAGGTCAGTAAAGGAGGCGTTGGGGCAGGTGACCATCTGAAGGACATAAAGCAATCGTCTCATTACAAGTTTCCCTCTGAATATGAATCTTAATATAAATCAGAATTAACAATGAATATCCTTAATTCTCTGCCCCATGGTCCTCACCTACAGGCTGCTTATAAACATCAGATAATAAACTCATTCAAAAGGCAACAAGATGAATATGAAAAGCCATACCAAGGACAAAAGGTGAGATGTACCACTGTCCAGAAGTCAAATTGGAGTAAATGTAGGATTAAGTTAAGTTTAAGTCTGTCTCTACCAGTCAATTAAATAAGTATCTCGCCAGCATTCCCAGATTCATCTCCATATCAACCACTTTAGTGGGTAAATTTTCACTATGGGGATTTAAAACTTTGTGAATCAGTCATTCTGATCACCATCCATTTTTCTGACTCACATTGCCATTTTTGGTCTTGTGGAACTCCTCCTGATGCCTGTCCTTCAGCATGTTGTCCACCACTCCGCTGCGCTGCCACACATCAAACACAGTTTTCCCATGTTGGTATCCCACCTCCTGGGACAGCATGGAGAGGGGAATAGGGTGAGCATCAAACTCGGCAAATGGATAAGCCACAGGGTAACAGAAAGGATACTCACAGCAATTTCATCAAACTTGCCAAACTCCAGTGTGCCATAGCGGTCGATGGGCGGCCGAATGTACTCGCAATAATCACTATCTTTGACCAGTTCAAGCTGCCGGACACAGCAGACATAGGCCAGCCGGGTTTGGATCTCTGCCATGTTCAGAACCTGGAGAGAATGTAGAAACTTGGATTAAGTCTCAACATTTAGGTAGTCACACCTGAACAAAGAGTTTAGTATTGTATGCCGAGATGCACAATCCTCAGTCTAAAACTTCAAGTCTAACTCGGTTTATTTGCTCTTCATGTTAAGCATGGTCGTCTCTCTAGCCCTCGTATCAAAACTATGAAACAGGAAGTTGTCAAAGTGACATCGTCAGGACAGGTCATAAAGACAGATTTTTATGGGTTCTCGTTTGGCAATTAAAATCTTAATGAGCAGTCAACTTTCATTCTTTAGGGATCGGTCTGGCACGTAGTTGTATAATAAAACTCAATGGCATTGTCCGAATAAATGCTGTTACCTTTAGGGAAAGTTTTATTCAATTACACGCTTTATTGGGTAATTTTTCAGCATTTCAATGGTTGAGGATTACTTTTTCTAGCTTCTCACAGGATCATTTTCACATCATCATGATTTATAAGTTCACATTACAGTGTAAGAGATACATCCTGCTACTCCAACGCTTTCACCAGACACAACATTTTCCTCATTTCAGGGGGGAAATGTTGAAAATGCGAAGAATATATGTTATAGGAGCAGCATAGCTTCGGACGTAGCGTGGTCATCGAGTCAAAGAATTGGTGGTTCGATCCCCATTTCCTTCAGAAAAGCATGTCAAAGTGTCCCTGAGAAAGACCCCGAACCTTTAATTGCTTGTTGCTGTAGATGAAAATTAGCCTGGTCACTAAATCTGGTATGTTTACAATCTAAATGTTCATTAATATGCACTGACCCTGTGAAGCAGATTATCATTGTTATTGTATTATATTGTATAATGTCTCAATACAAAATGCTAGATATTAGCATGGTGCCTTGGGGGATCATGTGGTTCTATAGCAGTTTTTCCTTTCATTTCTTAATGACCACTGAACGGAGTCCTTGTTAAGTTCATGAAGTTATGTAAGATCACCAGAGCCCCAGTCAAATAATAATTAGGCATTAAATTATACTAAACATGACTGTCACATAACATCGATTCTATGAGGTGTTCCAAATCAATTCCCCAGAGGTAGCGTGATGGAGAGCAACTGAGATTCTGCTTTACACATCGCCCATAATGTCAAATTTATTTGACAGCTATGTCAAAAATCACCTTGACTTTTTCTGCCAGCGGGTTGAGTCGTTTCCATAGCAGCCACCAGCCGTTGAGGGAGTCGCCATAGTTGGTTAGGTTAGTTTCATCCTGGCTGCCCACATCGATTGCGATCACAACCTTGGCCCCCATGGAGCGAGCCACGTCAGCTATAGGCAGGAAAAGACAAAGACTCATTCAGTGGTTGCTTTTTAAGCTGGATCGCTCCCAACTTTGTTATATAGTTATATAGTACACTGTATTCCCCGTCCTCCATTTTGCAAGAGCATTTAATTCTAACTGTAAAATGCACCAGCCAGTCCCCTGGGTGCTGGTATACTGGGAGAAAGATGCTGAATATAGTGCTGCCAGGCTAGAGGAGAAGAGGAAGACCAAAGAGGAGGTTTATGATGTGGTGAGGGAGGACATGCAGGTGGCTGGTGTGACAGAGGATGATGTAGAGGACAGGAAGAGATGGAGATGATGATCTGCTGTGGAGACCCCTGATGGGAGCAGCTGAGAGTAGTAGTAATAGTAAGTTTCCTTGAAAGTTCTGATAATTAAACTAAAGACGTAAAGTCCAATGCATGTAAACTACTGTATTCTAAAATACAAAACAAAGCACAATGTAATGCTTCACCCCTTGTCCACTCTGTAAATGCACTCACTATTAAAAGGATGAGAAGAAGCCCCTAAATAACAATTCAGTAGTTTCCTAAATTTCTATTCATAACTCCCTGTAGAGTTCTCTGTTGAGTCTTCCTTGTGTATGGAATAGTGAATGATTGAATGTGGGAATGATTCTCTGCACAGCTTCAGTTTCAGGCACACACTTTCTGATGCATGAAATATAGACTTGAGAATAAGAAACCAAAACTCCTCCAATACCATTGATCCAAAAGGGATTTGATTTACTTTTTCAACTGTTACACTAATATAAAGAATTACAGCCCCTAACTTGGAACCTCCAGGGTAAAGACAGACAGGGAGACCAAAGTCACATGAAGGAGTGACACAGAGCAGGAAATGATGGCAGAAGGGCGAACATGGAACCTGGCTGAGAGGAAACCAAAAGACAGACCAGATTGGAGGGGGCTTGTCAGTGGTCTAGGTTATGAAAGGAATGCAAATCCCTAAAAAAAACAGAGAAAAACCTATACAAAGAGAATCCAAACTTGAAATTCACAGTCAAAGATGTGTTATGTGATATATGTCTAAAATATAAGAGATCCAGTCAATGGAAGCAGTCCTGGTTATTCAGCCAAGGAGGCCATCTACTGGCTGATATACACGTGTTGTAAAGGAATGGCTGAATTTGAATGTTCTGGTATAATAAAATCATAGTGAGTGGACCAAACTGACCTGTGACTATACAACAGACATAAAAAGTATACAGCCCACCTAGAATTGCAGGTTTTTGTGACATAAACAAAAAATGAACCCAAGATAAATCCTGTCAGAACTTTTTCTACCCTTATTGTGAAATTGCAACCTGTAAAATTTGAGTGAAACACAATCAGAAACATCTTAAAAGGAAAAAAACAACTTGAAACAACCTGGTTGCAAAAGCGTGCACTCTTTATAAATGGGGATGTGGCTGTGTTGGGACTTAACTATATTCAAACTCATGTTAAATAGCAGTTAGTATACACCTGCCATCAATTAAAGTGACTGTGACACACCTCAAGCAAAAGTCGGCTGTTACCTACTGGGTTTTCCTGACATTTTGGTTGTATCCAACTCCAAAAGCTGCGGCCCATAAAGATTTCACAAACCATAAACGGGATCTCATTATCGAAAGGTATCCATCCATTAGGAGAGGGGCTCAAAGTAATTTCCAAGGTATTAGAAAAACCATAGAACGTGGTGATGACAATCATCAACAAGTGGAGAAAATATGGCACAACAGTAAAATTACCAAGAGCAGGAAAATTCATAAGAGAAGGAGAGAACTGGTCATGGAGACAGCCAAGAGTTCTATGGGAACATTACAAGTGCTGCAGGAATATCTGGCAAGTACCGGTTGCTCCTTACATGTGACAACAATCTCCTGTTCTCTTCATATGTCTGGCCTATGAGGGAGGTGGCAAGATGGAAGCCTTTTCATGCGAACAGAAATCCAAGCTCATCTAAATTTTGCATAAAGACACATCCAGTCTCCCAAAACTGTGGAAAAATGAGTGATGGTGTGATTTAAGACGTTTACTGTCACTCAGGTTATAAAAGTACACTCATGTGAAATTCTTTGGCTGGGAGGCTTCGTCACAGAAAGACATGCTTTGGCTCCAAAACCACACAGCTCGTCACTAAAAGAACACCACACCCAAGGTGAACTATGGTGATGGTAGCATCGGGTTTTGGGCTGCTTTTCTTTGGCCAGAACTGGTTCTTAAGTCAAGGTGGAGGGAATCATGGATAGCTCCAAATACCAGTGCTATTTGTCACAAAATCTTTATGTGTCTGCTAGTGAGATGAGGATGAAGAGGAGTTTCCCTTTTCAGTGAGACAATGACCCAAAGCAACAAAGAAGTGGCTTCCCCAAAAGAAGATCTGTGTTTTGGAATGGCTCATCCACAGCCCAGGTCTAACTCCAATAGAAATTCCGTGGAGTGACCTAAGGAGGGCTGTGGAAAGGAGATTCCCTCACAATTTGACAGATCTAAAACATTTTTACAAGGAAGTGTCAGAAAATATTAAAGTCAAGATGTGCTAATACTCTTTCCCAAATAAACGGAAGGGGTGCTGTAATAATGTAAGGCATTAATTTAGGGATGTGTACACTTCTGCACCCAGGTTATTCTATTTTTTTTCCAAAAATGTTTTACCTTTATTTATCACTTTAAGTTTATAAGTTTTACTTTCAATTCAAGGTAGAAGTTCAGATTCAAGACCTTGAATTCACTTCTGACATAGTCTTGGTGTCTTTTTTGTCCCAAAATCCTGACATTATAACAGGGGCATGTAGACTATATCCACTGTAGACCTTTCAAGTTCCCTACCAGGCAGGTTGTTGATGTAACCTCCGTCCATGAGCAGATGTCCATCCTTGGGATCGCAGAGAGGTGGGAGGTAACCAGACAGGGACATACTGGCTCGAACATATCGCCACAAGGAACCTGTTAAGTAACAACTCGGTGAAGTTATTTTGCAGGACATGTAAAATTTAGGACAGACAAATAAAAGGGACAAACTCTAATAAAAAAAGCTATAACAGACTTTCTAAAGTGATTTACCAGTAAATAAAGTCAAAGAATTATCAATAGACACCACATTTTATTAACTATATACATGAAAAGCCAAAGCCAAGGAGAATAATATTACAGAGTACACATATGTTGTTGCTTAAACCAACTACAATGGCACTTTAATGCTCATATAAATCATCTGACACTATCATTGGCTACCACTCCTACTGTCATGTACTTAAATTACTTCCTTCAGTAAAATTACTACTACTATCTCTGCTATTATGCACTTCTACCTGCACTTTACATTATATATATTTGTGGCTGGCTATGCATTGGTAATACTGATATGTGACAATGTAGATGTAAGATAAGATATTCCTGTATTAGTCCCACGAGGGGAAATTTGCACAGCTGTATAACTTCTTGTAACACTTTGGATAAATGTATTTGCCAAGTTGATAAATAAAAGTGTGAACCAGGACGCTCTACTAGCTCTGACTAATGGTCGCCTTTATTTGCTGAACCTTAGTTTAAAATGGCCAGGGAGGCCCAGTCTGGGGATTTTAGGTAGCATGATATCGATCTCAGGGAACAAAAGACCCAAAGATGCAGCTGGAAGGCGAAAACAGAGACAGAGTGGAGTGAGAAACAGACCGTCTGTGTGAACTCTCATGCAGGAAGCTGTGATATCTGTTGTTATGTTGAAGTACGGGATCCACAGATCCTTGGAAAGAAACATAAAAAAGGAAATGGTTGTTTATCAATGCAATTACAATCGGTTACAAATATTCAGATGATTAAGATAACTACATCTGACTGAAATTACATTTGATGACAATGTCTTAAGAACTTGGTCATACCATCCATGGGAGAATTTCTTACAAAACTGTTGAGAATAGTTCTCATTAGATGGAAAGTGAGTAAAAATAGGTCCGCTTTTATGTTACCATTAGTCCTCATGTCATTGGGACGGACACGGACTTAGATGGAACATGGAGGATTAAGACCAGATTTCCTTTCTGATGCCCCAAATTGGTATTGAACCCACAATGCCTTGTTTGTCCTTTCCTAATGTGTGCGCTCTACTGCAGCCCAAATGAGATGGAAAGTGAATACTCGTTTTAATTGAGGGATAGCAGCAACATGAGCTACTAAGTTTACTATTTACAATTTCGCTTAGCTGATGCTTTATCCAAACTGATGACAACGACATACATCACAGCTGAATACCTTCTGAACCACACCAATTTAATTGTACTGGGGAATTCTACCTCGATCTGTTTGTCCTTAAAGACAGAGCTAATGCTGGAGTTGAAGGAAGCTCCAGAAAACATGGAGGTGACTGGGTATGTTAGATCCAGGACCCTCTTAAAGATAGAGGTCATATCCTATAGGCAGAAACAAGAACAATATAAAAATAATCAATATGCATCAGTTTGTCAGGTTATCAAAGAGCCATGTTGATGTCAACTATTAAGAGATTCATAGATATCAGCCTAAAGCTCACTCAATCGTAATCTGCATCCAGTGGTGTTTCGAGATATTTGAATTCACATTAACCAGCAGATAAAGAAATCATAACATTATCAATCTATTGCAATGAAGAGCCACTAAGCAAGCGGTCGTGTAGAATTTTGTAATCATTTGTGAAATATTCTCTCACCATCGCCCACTCCCGGGCCCGAACCCTCATACGACTGTTGCTCTTCTCCTCAGCATACAGTGCCCCCATGAAGGAACCAATGGAGGTGCCACCCACCATGTCAACGGGGATCCCCGCTTCATTCAGAGCCCGCAGTATGCCAACTTGTGAACTCCCCCTGAAAAGAAACCAGACTGCTGTCAAATGATGCCATGCTTGACATTTGGTGGCTCCTTTAATTCAAAGCACCGTATGGTACATCAGTTTAGCACAGGGGTCCTTAGAGGCAAACAAACCGATAATCACACCAGTCCTGATGCATACTCTACTGAACTACACAACTAACGCATCCCTGATGTAAATCCAAAAACTACAGGTGTATAAGCTAACTAGAAAACCTGTCTTACCATAGCTCCAGGGCAAGCTGGAGCAATATGGGAAAAGAAACAAAAAGAGGGCATAAAAAAAGACCAACAGACATAAACATATATACTAATAAGAACTCAGGTTGATGATAAACTGGGTTGGAGCTAGATGTAGAGTGTATGTAAATTGTGCTGCCTACAACTTACGGTTTGCACTGCTTACTTTCAATTTCAACACTGATAACGTATGAACTCATTAGGACCATTAGATTGTTTTGATTTCGTGATTTGCCTTGATTATTTTGTAGCTTTTATTCAATCATAAGCTCCTCCACTGACTTGATTGCACTAAAGCCTCCGACCCTGCAGTGGTGGGGTTGTATATGGCTTAGCCTGAGGCTAAGCTAACCAAACAATTATGCCCTTTGAGTCATTATCTTCTGAATCCATCCTCTGCTTGTCTCACAGCCCTCCTTCCCATTTACACTCTATCTCACTCCCTGTGCACTTCACCAGCAGGTCTATTGGCACTAACAGTCATCAATCTCAGCACAAAAGTAGACGGGGCTTTCTCCTATTGTGCACCAGAACTGTGGAACTCCATTCTAACTCACATTCGCTTACTGGACCCCATTACAGAATTCAAAACTGTTCTTTGAATCTACATTAATAAACTAGCACATTCACCTTAACAGCATTAACAGCAAATTGGTATTTTTTCTAACTCCAGCTGATATACCCTCTATTGCTTAGTGTGTTTTAGTGATCATTGCGCTGTTTTTACTGCTTTCTTTTATTGTGTTGGATGTAAGGTAACATTGAGTGTCATAAAAGATGCCTTTAACTAAAATGCATTATTATTACTACAACAATAAATAGATATGCATTTATTCCATGCATGATTATACTAAATAAATCATATGTACATGCATGCACGCATATGCTTAGATAACTATAAAAGCTCTCAGTATGAGTTAATAAGAGTCAGTGAGAGAAATTCCTCATGCAGGGGCAAAGCATTGTCTACTAGTAAATGTGATGTACAGCATGTGAACAGGGCATAGGAGTGTCGTGGCAGTACCTCGCACCCCCTCCACCCAGCACAAGGGCAATGCTGTTTCCTGTGAGGCTGCGTGCCAAACGAGAGAAATCAGAGTGACGATCTGGAGGCTTTTCAAACACACGCTGGTACAGCTCCCTCTGAGAATCATGTGACACAGACACACATAGAACACAGAAGTGAAATGTTAGACATCTGGGGCCAAACTTTCCTCAAAAGACACAGCGAGTTTTGGAAAGGACAAATCAATACACATGAAACGTCAAAGCCAGACTAGCTGACAGTACACTGGGGAGAAAAAAATCCCCATGGTGACGGGGGTTCTACGAAGACATCTTGGATAAGCTTTTCTTGGAAAGGCTCCGTAGGGAGAGAAGGTCATAGTGTGTGTGTGGCTCATGCAGGGCCTACTGAAGATCCAGCCAGAATTATTGTGTGTGAGTTTGAGTTTGTGTGTGTGCTGCCCTTGTTCTACGAAGTCAGGGAAACAGCATGCTTGTGTGTCTGTATGCGTTACCAGTTTGGGCAAGCTCCTCCTTGAGAAGACCCTGCGTGGGCAGGAGAGGTGCTGGTGTCTGGAGATCCAGCTCCGCATGTTGAGCCACTCAGCAGTTCCTCTTGGTGGGGGGCCATCTTCCCTGTGGAGCAGAACCAGCTGTTTCTGGGCCCGCACTGCCCCACCTTCCAACATGCGTTCCAGCTAGGGAAGTGGACAGCGAGCAAGAGTCAGAATATAATGTCTTACAGAGTAATAGACAACAGATCTTTAACCCTACATTGAGTTCAAGCACTTTTCCACCAGTGATTTTCGATTACTTAAAGTTATGCGATGACATAAAGTTAGGCGATTACTGACAATCAAATGTTATATGAAGTTACTTCACAGAATTTTAAATCAGATCATCTAAACACAACATGTAGTGAAGAAATGTTTCATCACTCATCTAAGTGACCTCTTCTGTATAAACTGGCTGCAGGTATCCTCACCATTATAAACGACAAAGTTGTATCCTTTGTACCTTGACCCTATGCACTTGTAAGTCGCTCTGGATAAGAGCGTCTGCTAAATGCCTGTAATGTAATGTAATGACCAACAATGGTTTCATATGCAAATTGCTGTGACCATTTACAAGTTTCTATCACATAATTGTAGATGGCAACATTCATACACAAAGCCTTATACTGATTCATCCTACTGTTGGTTTTTCTTTTGTTACTGGTAAAATAAATCTGCAACACAGTTGCTGTTGCTTTACAGTCAGATATCTGTGACGTTCCCTATGATTTTGGAAAAAAAAATCTCATAACTTTTCCAGAGCCTGGAAAGGGTATTTTCAAATTTATTGATCTTTCAAAGTTTTTCATTTGATATATGAGCCCTGCAATACTTATTGACTGGCTGCATGCTCTGTCTTGTTTGGTGCTGACATCAGCTGTTGGAAAATATTCCCATATTGCTGCCAATAAACCCATTAAATCCATCTTTTTTGTCACCCTCTCAGGTTTTTATACTCTAAATGATAGCATACCAAGAAAAATGGGGGAAGCAGACTGCATCTGTTTAGAAAACCATCCTGTATCTGAACTGATTTTTATTCAAATCATAATAAAGAACAATCGTTCTCATCCATCAATCATTTGTACATGAAAATGTGTTCTTACACACATTGATTTTTGTTGAGCTCATGATGGTCTGACACAGAGCCAAGAGTGATGGGCATTTGTAATTCATTCCTCCTAACATCTGTTGCTTACCACTTGTAATGAGCCATCACCCAGACTAGCAAAGATATCAGTTAGCCAATTGGTGTCTTCAATCCGGGGGTTACCCAGGTTCTACACTGCTCTCTGAGACAAATTCAAATTTTCAAATTTGAATGTCTTTAGTTTGAACATAACTTGAGAAAAGAATCCTTAAGAAAGAATACAATGAATATCATACGTTGGATAAGTAGCAAAAGGAAGTGACTACTTATAATTTCCTACCCCCTCTAAAATGCTCAATTAATAAACCAAACTTGTTTCCTTTAATTAATCTCAGTTAATGTTTGTATAGGAAAAAAAAAGATACCAACCAATCTGCACACATGCATCTACTTTTGATGGGCTTGGATTTGATGGGCTTGGAAGTATATTACATATTGCTCGAATGAGAAACTGGATAAGGTGTGGCTTGAATTCTTCCTCCAAGGCTTTGAAAGGCAGCTGCAGCTTGTTGTGATGAGCATAAGATTGTGATGCTGCTCAGGCTCTTTGGTAACCCCAGCCATCTCTAGAGGTGGTTGCTGACGCTCCTTGCTAACGTCTCAACTTTTGAAATCGGAACTCGGTTATGCAAGAACTTTTTTTATAAACTAGCGATCGACGAATGAGGCCTAATACTACTGACAGTATCAGACCATCGTAGGACTCATCTCTTATCTCCTCAGGAAAAGAGTGAGATTTATTATGAAGCTATGTGACAGTCAAGTAGTAATCTACCTCCTTATACTGATGATTGACTTGGGGTGCCACACTGACTCGGCCTCATCTTAGCAGCCTCTAGCTTTCATTAAGGCTAAATACCTTCTCATAATGATTAGCCTAATCGAGTAATCATCTAGTGGTAATTAATACTCACATAATCATTAGCTTAATCCCCAGTAAGCCAACTTTGTGCAGACTACTGCATTAAGCAGATTAAACCACATTGTGCTGCCTGGGGTCTACTTTGGGGAGCTGTCTGGTCCTTGATTTAGTGGAAATGACATTTTAGTCTGGCTGCATTCATCAATCTGTATTTTAAGGTTATGAGTCAGTGAAGGATAATAGACAAAGGAGAAATACTGAATATGGAGAGACCACAAAAAGGTGTTTTGGTCTGAGAGAAGGTCTTGGTAAATGAATTCTACCAGTCTAATCCCTGGGACACCATGTTATTTCCCATCTCCGTGTGTGGTGTGTGTTGTCCAGAACAAAACAAAATCACTACACATCTACTCCCTGTACATGATGTTTGTTAAAAAAATGGACCTCACCTCTCCAACGGTCGGCTCTTGTTCACCTAGCCCCACAATAATGATGCAGTCGGCTTGGCGAATGCAGCGCTGTGTCCAAGGTGTGAGGGTGGAGTTGGACTGGTAGAGAACTATGCGGTGGATGTCCTCCTGCTGGCCCAACCAACTTGACAAACGATACTCATGGATGCTAGGTAAAGAAACACAACTGCTAGTAACCTGCCAACATGAAACCTAACCAAGTGTATCACAGAAATATTGAAGAAGCAACATAACAAATGACTTCAGAACTTGACCATGGCACTTGGTTTGTATTAACCATCATATTTTTAAGTTAACTCAGAGGTTTGTTACAATGCCTGGAGCTCTTTCACCAGAGAAGAGCTTCCAAACATCAGGGAAACTACTTCTGCAGATTTGTTTCCCCTACCTTGTCATCCCATCTGCAGAATCACTAGACATTCTGGTCAAAGGTGCACTCACTTTTTCTCAAACAGCCAAACATCAGAGAAGAGGGAAATGTGCCAGTATGCCTGTGCATCTGCAAATGCAGACTACCCACTCCATTATAGGGAATATTTTTCTCCAATGCGTAATCTATTTTCAAAAAACTAGCCAACTTAAATCTATTGGTGAAGAAGACTAGAGACTTCTATTCATCATGCATTTTACACTTCACAGAGACTTGACTGGTTGGATCAATACTGGACTCTGTTTTGCAGCTGGCAGGTTGTTGACCCAGAGCTCTCCAGCAAAATGAAAAAAGAAGCTTTATTCATCTTTCAATGTACATACATAAGACAGGGGCCGCAGTAGCTCAGTGGCAGAGAGCACACTTTGGGAACTGATGAGCCAGATGTTGCTAATTCAAACCCATCTGAGGGTATCTGGAAGGGCATCTGGCCTTAATTCCCAACACTCCATCTAAATCTAGCATGGGGATTAATCCTGACTTGTACCAATTGATCTCTCCGTGCTGACATGGCCACACTTGTGTGTAATCTTAACAATCAATGAGAGGTTTTGAAAATCATTAAAATATTGCAAACGACTTGACACTCAAATGTATCTATATTCTCTCACACATCTACACAGCATCAGCTAATTATCTACCTGTCGAGTGCAGCAGAGCCCAGTCGCTGTTTAATGATGTCACTTGTCAGTAATAGTGTTGGACCTGTGGAAACGGGAAAAAAATTGTACTTAAGTTTTCCACTGACATCTCTGACATGGCAAAACATAACCCAGTATGAAATCTGAGGGGGAGGTGGGAGCATCTTTGTACCAATGCCGCTGAGCGCATGCTGCAGCTCCAGAGTGAAAGCTGTCAGAGGAACTTCCTCAGACACAGGTAGGATGGCTACTGTGGACAGATTGGAGGCCGAGTTCCCTGTGTCCCATTTACTGGCACCAGTCTGCAAGGCCAAACCACGGGCTGGAAGAGGGAGAACAGGGTGTGGGGAGTCTCTATGATTATACATTATACAAGGGTGGAAAGTTAAGAAAGCAAGAGAGAAAACAAATCTCCATGGCCATCAATTACAGTGTGGTGCACCTCAAATTTCACAGGCCACTTGCATCATTTTACAAGTCCATGTCAATTCTAGATCCCAGTTAATTTTAGATTACAGTTGGCTATGTCATACCAGCTGGTGCGTAGGACTAAGCATCAGAAGATATGTCCAAATTTGATGTTGCAAAACTTTTGCGTCAATTCATTACAGATTATGATTTTTCAAACAAATTATATTGGATTCAATGTTATCCATTCATCCATCCATTGGCAACCACTTATCCGAAGTTGGGTCGCGGGGGAACTGGAGCCCATCTCAGTTCTCATAAGGTGAAAAGCGGGGATACACCCTTGAAAGGTCACCAGTCCATCACAGGGCAGAGCAAACAAGATAATAGTGTCTTGCTCAAGGACATTTCAACACGCTTCTCTGCAGGTGCAGGAACCTGCAACCTTCCAACTGCCAGAGGACCGCTCTACCCAGAGCCATGCCGCCCCCGGATTCAACATTACATTTTTTTATATTATAATATTGAGTCAATATTTTCATTTTCAATAGTCAGAGATGTAGAAATCATTACACGAAATCCCTTCACAGTCTCTGTTCATTGTTGTTCAACATTGCGATTCAGAAGGATTGCAGCTGTATTGACATTATCATGGCTACTTGTGCGATTTTGCACCGCATCAAATTTCCCCCCACCCCATCCATGCTGGTTGAGTAGAAAAATTTCCCTTGGACCATGATACATAAACACAAATAAACCAGGTGGAAAAGAATACCAGCCAGAGGTCCGTTGACTTGCTGCATGTTCCCCAGAATCTTCTGTCCCAACAGGTGGATGAGTCTGGTGACCACCTGTGGATACCTCCTCTTGATGGAGTTGAGAGCTCCCTCCGGTAGCTTGGCCAGTTCAGAGTCCCTGACAGCATGCACTGTAGTAGCTCTATTGAGGTGAGTCAGGGCCTCTACCTGGTTGACAGACCAAACTAGTAAGATTTTTGACAAAGACAATATAAACCACCATTTTTTTTCTAGAATATAATCAGCTCAAAAGTCAGAACATGTTTCCTTTAGTTTCTTCATTTGCTAGATTTGAAAGCTGAAAGCTGGGATTTTTCTCCAATATGAAAACAACATTTTTGCCGATTTGGACCATGAAGTCAGGTTACGTAACAACTGGCATCTTCCCCATGGATGGAGACACTCTCCATGTGCTGCTGTTGATGATTTTGAACTTATAGAATGAAAGCTGGTGCTGTGGCAAACATGTTCCAACTCAAACAGGAAGAGGGATTGAAACATGATAATGATGATGTGGGGATGCTTCTGTTAGACAGCTAATCTACTAGTTCCACGATCAATATTGCAGCACAACAGTGCTCCCTTATTGTTATATGTAGTTCATAATACATTATACTGTCTGTGTTAGCTTTGGTCCCAGAATCCATTTTTACTAGGGTGGGAACTGTTTACTGCTGAGAGCACACAAGTAACAATGGCTACAACAATGGGTGTTTGAAGTTTTTGCTGCTAGCGGGATGGAGAGATTGAGGGAAATCATGGATTTCCGCTTTAAAGGCTTTGGTCTGTGCTCAAAATATCTCAAAGTGCTGATAGCAAGCCAGGAGGACAGTCATAAGTGCCATAAAATTATGTAATGGAGCATTTTTCTTACAGCAGCAAATATTACAGTATGTGAAATGGCACAGGGTCCAAATATGCACCAAATTTGTGGTCAAAGTCCCTTTTTCAGGTTTGTACATAGATCATCTTGCAAAGTTTCACTCCCATGAAGGAATGATCTTTTCTAAAAACATACCACACCGATTAGGTCCCCGCGACCATATTCCCCAGCAAGTTCCTTCTTGCCATCATCTTTTGCAATGACGGAGCGCAATCGCCCACTGAGGACAATGAAGGTGCTATCTGATTTGTCTCCCTGTCTGAGGAAAAAGAAATTACAAGGCAGTATGAGGAGATGAGAATAATGATCATCAGGGATTTTAATAATCCAGGTACTTAGCTCTGTGTAAATTACAGCTACCAGCCACCAGGAAACACATGATTGAAACCAGTTATCTACTCACAGAGACCTAAAACTGCCTCTGTGTCTATGACTTTAAAAGACATCTACGTAAGCCATGGTGAAATTTCTTGGGTATGAATTCTTTGGGTGTGAATTCTAACTTTATCAAGTGAACTGTATTCCAATTTCCAGCTATTTTTTAATAATTGTCATAATGTTTTAACAAACTGATGCACAAAGTTTAGTTAGCACATTATCAGACCCTCTTATTCAGCTGAAAATCTTCATAGCAGTTATGCTAACCCAATAGGACGGTGAAAATGCAAATACATAAAACAAATTATGTATAAAGAACAATGTAGTTCTACAGATACCTGTAGACAGCCCGGCCAGCCTCTATGGCCATCCAGTCGAGTGCAAAGTCAATCTGTCTGACGAAGGATGACACCCTCCTCACCACGGTGTGAGCAACGTTCAGCACCACCCGGGGCTCCTCTCGCATGATCCTGCAGTGATGTAAACAAGGTCAGATACCATCACCTTTTTCCTCTAGTATTCATGCCTGGTTTCTACATGAACCCTTAGCCTAAATGTCATGCCAGTTCATTCATGTGGATTACGAATAAGTCTCAGAGACATTTCCCTCCATTAGAGGGATATTTTTGCTGATACTTTCCTTCAAGGGTCTGTTTTGGGGTTAGGCCTTGGCTTCAGAGTTCTGGGTAGTATTAGATTAAGGTTAAGGTGAAAGTTAAAGTTGAGCATGTAGGTCTAGGATCTCATAAGTTAATGTAGTCAATGAGGGTTCTCACAAGTAAAGAAAAACAAATGTGTATGTGTATCTGACCATGTGTTTAGGTTGGTAGAGTGGCAAGTCAGTTCCTAGAGCAGCTCTCATCTGTCCTGATCATTAAACAACTGTCTCATATCTCATTCGTACACCAAAACCCAGTCCTGCTAGTTGACTTCATGCGACATTGAACATAAGCTTCAGCTAAATCCCTGCAGTTTAATAATCAGGACTCGCATTAATTCCTTCAGGTCTCAGAAATCAGAAAAAAATCTTGCTTTTAAAATACGAATAACAATGGTGATAACATGCACACTCCTGGAGAAAAAAGATTCTAAGCTAATGCAAATATTTTATTGAAATAAGTTGGCCATTTAGGTGATATTTGCCCAAAAGTCAAGTCACTGTTTATTTTGTTTTAATATCTATGAAAAGGGTGCTGCAGTAGCTCAGGGGTAGTTATTATATGTTTTGGGAACTAACATGCTTGAGGCTGTGGGTTCAAACCCACTGCAGGACATGCTGGGTGGGCTCCAGCATGGCTCCGTGAGATAATTTGGGTAAACAGTTGACAAAGGATGGATGTATAGATGGATCTTTGAAATAAAGTTGTTTGCTGTTCATAAGGTGAACCCAGAGATTTGAGAGGGTGCTAGTGGCAGGATGGCAGCAGAGGGAACCATCTCCTCCATGTGGTCGGTAAATGTAATGCATTGGAACACAAATGAATAGAAAAGATGGCATCAAAAACAATGAAGTTCTAATATATTAATGCCTCAAGATATTTCAATACAGTAACCTGCCAATTAATATTCAACAGAACGGAATTTTACAATACCCCTTATATTAATAATGTTTGCTCCTGGATACCTACTCATAGAAATGGGCCTTGGAGATGGAGAGGAGGGTACAGTCTCTCTGTGCTCGGATGCTGAAGATAAGGGGTTCACCAGTGAGGACGGCCAGGTGACCGACCATCTCCCCCGGGTGGGTCACAAACAGCAGTGAGTCCTTCTCACGGTCTATCATGCGCTGATAGACGTGGAGGAATCCAGAGATAACAAAGTTTATGCCCACATCCTGGGAAACAGATGATAGGGAGGAAGATAAAGGAGTGGGCGAGTTCATGAAGTTCCTTTAAATAGACAATCCACATAAAAGGATAATTTTACACACTCTGCCAAGCACATTGTTCTTCCTACTCATAGAGGGTTAGAGGAAAGTAGATACACTGGTCAGATAAATTTTGGGGACACCTGGTCTTTTTATCTAAATGTTCCAGATAATTTATGATATAACCTTACCTTTCGTCAATGGCACCAAACACAATGTGAACGTATAACATCTATTTACTAATACATCGGGGTATTTATATGCCCAAAGTCCCATTTAAAGAAAGCATAGTCACGTGTTAACATGAATGACTCTCATCTCCTGACAACTACAAACTGATGTATTTCAATGGCTGTTTAGATTTTATCATTTTTCATTTGCAACATGAAGTGATTGCTGTATAAACATATCCAATATGAACAGCTGTTTTATCTTAAAGCCTCTGCAAAAAATGTTTACTGACTTCACTTAAAAGCATCGAAGATGGTGCATATTGAATTTGTATTGCTTTATATTGTGATTGTTATAAAATGCAATACCTGTGTGGGCAGCGCTTTTTGACAGACTGACCTGGTCTCCTTGGTTGGCAACAACACATCCAGCTTTGACCTGTCGCAGAGTCACCCTTCCCTCCAGTAGATTAGGGTTCTGACACAGTCAAGAGGAATGTGGACAAGAAAATACAGACAATAGAAATTGTAGGACTATACCATCAAGACACTATAGCTCCTCAAAATTCTTGCTTACACTTGCGTCACCAGACAACGATGTACAAAAGACTTGTACAAGATAAGTCTCCGGGTACCAGGGACATGTAGCATATAACCCCAAATTAAAAATATAGAAAAGTCAAAAAGTAAAACATAATGAATCCGCTAATGCTGCAACATAATTTTACATGTTCAAAATGTAGTCTAAGTTGCAAGAGAGATGTCCATTTTTACATGTCATGATCATGTGTCACGATTCTTTCTCACATGCTTTCAGATAAACAAAACTTAAAATCCAAATACAATGTCAATGAATCACAAAAAAGAGGTGAATCAGTTCAACTGGATCAGAAATTTATTTGGAAATATTTCGTCACTTACCAGGTGACTTCTTCAGTCTGAGCTGAAAACAAACATTCCTCCCCAGACTGAAGAAGTCACTTGGTGAGTGACGAAACGTTTCCAAATAAACTTCTGATCCAGTTGAACTGATTCACCTCTTTTTTATGATTTCCATACCTGGATTATTGAGCCTGCATCAAGACAAATGCATCAAGACAAATGTCAATGAATGATTTAAGTGTGTGTGTGCGCGCGCTTATATATCCCCATGCTCAGTAAATGTGAAGATACATTGTAAGGTACTTTGAGTGGTCATTAGACTAGAAAATCACAACATAGAAATGAGTCTGTTAACCATTTATTATCAAGTTATTTAACAAGTTCCATAACCAACATAACGTAGATATGCAGATAATGTGGTACCTGTAATTGGATAAGTTGCAGCAGGTCTTTTTTGGAGGCCTGGAAAATGGTGTTGATTTTACTGTAGTTAGTGTGGTCTGGACTTCCTCCTTCAGCTTCACTGTAGTGGTAAACAGCGGAGGGTGCAGGCTGCATGGTCACACTCTTTTTGAGGATGGACTGAGCACAAACAAAATGGGGGAGAAAGAGATGGTACAACCTTGATTGATAGACTGAACTGCAACCTAATGATGTAATTCAAACCACTCTGGCTACAACAGTTGGCTAAATAATGTGAAAAATAGCAATGTGAGAGTGATTTGTTTTGCAAATACCCACTAACTAGAACTTTTTCACTGAATGAAAGACTTTGTGCCTGGAGAGTCCTTTCTATCTAGTGCTCTTTAGCAAGGCAGCATAAGATAAATCTTTACAGTTGATTTACACAGTTGCTAACTGTATAAGGTTGTTGTGGCTCTTGATGTGTTTCAGAGGATGAGTGAGAAATGGCTGCACATGTAACAAATACCCCTAACTGCTCTCTGGGCACCACTGCTCCAATGCATTAGGATGGGTTAAATGCAGAGGATTAATTTCACTGTAGAAATACAATGACCACATGAAGTGGCTTTCAAATAGATCCCTGAATAGTAAATACCTTGTTAATTTCCCCCTTCCCTCCATATCTAAAGCCTGCAAATCTTCACAGACCTTATGGGCAATGGGGCTGGCTGGTTGCTTCTCCTCTGTAGCAACTCTTGCCCGCTCATATACTCTGTTAAGATCAGCTGACACTTCACCTGAAAGAAAATGAAAGGATATTACAGTACCTGTAATGATGACTAAGAATAGGTATTGAAAAATCAACCGAAACACATTTAAAGGGAGTAAGGCGGTCATCTTGTAATCACAAGAAGAATCAGAAGATTGGTATTTCGATCCTCAGTCCTGCAGAAAGCAAGTGGATGTGTCTTTCAGCAAGAAACAAAACCCCTAATTGCTTGGGACAACAGATGAAAATTAGTATGGTGGCTAAATCTGGCATAATTACATTCTAAACGTTCATTAATATCCACTGTCCTTATCAAAGGATTATATTCTATAATAGGTATTTGGCATCAGTTTCAAGGCAGTGGGAGCTCAAAGTATGGGCAGCCAGATTGTTTCCAGATTTTTGTCGCATAATGGAAATAGATTTTTTTGCTCTCATCCACTAAAAGGCTACTACGTGAAATGTAATTAACTTTACTGAATAGAGGTCATAAAGGCGTAGGTTTTTAATTGTTATATGTATATACCTGTAACGGTCACTGGTGTGGAGAATGAGCGAGGTTTTCTGTGCTCAGTTGAGCTCAATTCTGGCATGCTGGACTTTAAACTCTCTGTAAAAGCACATCAACAAAGTATTAAATAGGTAGTATTTCTTGATTTGGATGGGATAAACTCATCACCATTCATAAATGCAGTAATTATAACCCTAAAAACAATGGACATTATCATGTCCATGTCATGGACGTGTCATGATTAGTCCCCACATTATGGGGATGGACATAGACTTAGATGGAAAGTGATGGTTTTGTGCAGCCCTGTC
>OMLC01091289.1:0-10509 GCA_900302585.1 Regalecus glesne | reverse complement strand
GTTGAGACGCGTCTTTTCAAAACATCAAGTCTCAGTTACTTTCAAACCCCTGAACACACTGCGGCAAAAGTTGGTCCACCCCAAGGATCGGGTCCCCCGGCACAAACAGAGTAACGTAGTGTACGCTGTTAAATGCCAGGAGGACTGCAGTGACTTGTACATCGGGGAGACCAAACAGACGCTGGCTAAAAGGATGGCGCAGCATAGGAGAGCCAACACGTCGGGTCAGGACTCTGCGGTCTACACCCACCTACAGGCGAGTGGCCACTCATTCAAGGATGATGATGTTCACATCCTTGATAGGGAGGAACGCTGGTTTGAGAGGGGGCTGAAGGAGGCCATTTACGTGAAGAGGGAACGACCGTCTTTGAATAGGGGAGGTGACCTGAGAGTACACCTATCGGCGTCTTACAATGCCGTGATCGCGAGCATTCCCTTAATCCTCTATGAATGGTGCCCATTGTCCCTGAATGTGCAGTTGATCACCCAACTTGCATGTGAAACCAACCTATTGTTGTGTGGCAGCAAGGTACCGTTTATAAGGAGTGGGATGTTTGCCTTCAGCTCAGACTGAAGAAGTCACCCGGTGAGTGACGAAAAGTTTTTTTAATAAACTTCTGATCCAGTTGAACTGATTCACCTCTTTTTGTGATCAACAAAGACCTGACATGGAATAGCTATACCACCACTGTTGTTAAAAAGGCCCAACAGCATATGTATGGCCTCAGACACCTGAATAAATTGGGCCTATATACCCTCCTAATAACAGCTAGTTATATAAACATTCCAACTTTAGCTGATTGGTTGACTTGTTGATTTGATTAACCATCTCTTTATATTACCACATCAGATCGCTACCCGTGATTCTGATATCTTTCTCTTTGACCTCTCTACTTTCCCAATATGATAGCCTATATAAATCGTTTGACTGTAAAATCCAAAAGAATGTTGGTAATATATATACACACACGCGCGCTTGATGGTCTATGTGTGTACAGGGGGCGATATAGCTCAGTGGGTAGAGCGGTCGTCTGGCAATCGGAAGGTTGCAGTTTCGATCCCCGGTCCTGCATACAGCATGTCTAGGTGTCCTTAAGCAAGACACCTAACTGCTCCCCGAGCGCCATATGTTGGCAACTCACTGCTCCTATACAATAGGTTGGGTCAAACATGCAGAGAAATCCAAATTTCCCCTTGCGGGACTGATAAGGGAATCCTTTACCACATAACTAGTAACTACCGTGTACTGGGACCTGTCATAACCACCTTATGCCACCGGCGGATGTGCTTATTTTATTATTAAACCTTTGTATTAAATGGTAAATGGGCTTGTTCTTATATAGTCTTTTTTCTAGTCTTGTCTGTTTGAATACTAAAACTTATTTAAGGTCCTGAGAGGAGTTTTTATTTTTTTGTCAAATATGACTCTTTATCCCATTTAATTCTCATATATGAGAGAAAATGTAAAAAGAAAATTTAAATAAATAGATGAAATACACTTGTTCTTTCTGTCATGTTGGGATGGTTATTTGACTTTTAAGAAGCCTTACAACATAAAGAAAAATGGTTTAAGTATTTACATGATCTAACATTAAAAAAACACAGGAAAATCCTCATAAAACAAGACAAAGGGTTTGGCAAGGTATAATTAAGGCGCTTTTTAAACTGCTGAAAGGTCAGTTAACTTTTTCTTCACTTGGAGAGATAATAGGGCCAACCAGTAAAATGCAGCACTCAAAGGTCAGTTTTACATGTCACAATTAGTCCCAATGTTGTGGTATGGACAGCCTAAATAGAGCATGAGGGATTAAGGCTAGATGCCCTTCCCGACACCCCGTGGTGAGCTAAAACCCACCATACTGGGCTCATCATTTCCTGTCACATGCTCTACCACTGAGCTGCCACAGCCCCTGAGTAAAATACAGCACTAATCATGCCAAAACAAGGGCTTATTTTCAACTTGAGTAACTCCTCATAAAAAACAGCATTTTCAAAGTAGAAGCCTTCCTAATGTGAAGTTAATGGAGACATTGGGAAAAAGATGGAGGGAACTTGTATTTTCGAAAGAAACTGAACTGAACTCAGCCATAGCTGGGATTCTCAAAGCTATCTTAGCATTACAATCCTCTCCATGAATCAAACATTGAGAAAATGTTTGTAAAGCAGTTGTCCTCAGCATGGTTTGCAACAGGACCCAAATCTTATCCTCAGTCATGAAACTATGACAATGCTTTCTTATCTGAGATTTTTTTCTTTAAACATTCGCCGGTCTTAGCTTTTTTTGTGTCCATGGCATCTTGCTATCATTGTTAAAGTTATGACCCCACTAGCTAAGAAGCAGTATTCTAGAGATGAGGATGCTTCTAGGAAAGTAGACACAGATCTTCCTTTAGGTAGCAAATTTCTTCTGCCGAACTGGTGGAGGCAGTTGAGAAGTGATATCCATTATAGGCCGCTCCACCACCAAAAGAGAATGGTCCTCCAGTAAATTCACACATAGCAGATGCTGTAGGAAAACATGGACAAAGGTAAACCAAAATCACTTTTGTTGCATAATTTTGAAGACTTATTAATTCTGAAAAAAATGTTGGTAGTTTCACTACCAGCAATCCTCTTACAGTACAGCAGTGACTAGTACCAGACACATACATTTTTTAAAAACAGGAATTCTATTATCACATTGTACCATTGAACTCAGGAAAAAATGATATCACAATCATCAGAATAGATAAATCATGCTGCACCTGAAAAGTCTTGCATATCTTGAAGGCATGGCTCTGTCTAATCCTCTCCTGCTCTGGCAAACTCCTTAGGATCATTTGATTGTATAGCCGAGTTCTCTGGTCAGGGAGGGGCTGTGGGTGAGGGGGAAAGACATAAAAATGACTACAAACTGTCTTGATAAAATAGTGAAACAAAGTAAAAAAGATCAGATGCAACAGTTGTGACATCAAAATGGGCTTTAAAATGCTGCTTATTTAAAAACCTGCCCAAAACAATTCCTGTTGACCAAATCTATTTTATCATGTCAATAACTGGTTACATACCAGACTCTGGTCAATGATGCAGAACATGTACATATCATTTAGAATGATGTGTGCAGGATTTTTGGGATTAAAGGTGACATAGGTAACAGGTGTGTCCCTTTCAGTCCAAATATGGTGCAGGCCTTGTTTCTGGAGCTTCCGGCTCCACTCTGTGTACTCCTTAGTTGCTAGGGAAAACTCAAAGATCTGGAACAAAGAAAATGAAAATAATTCAGTGCTCTCAAACAACTTTGGTCAAATGTGCTTTACACTGGCAATAAACATAGTGAACAAAAACAGTCATGGTAAATTGGCTTGTTCTTATTTAGCACTTTTCTATTCTAACCACGACTCAAAGCACTTTACAATGAATGCCTCACATCTACCGAGCAACCGTAAAGGTATATTAACCCCCAACTGACTTCTAGGCGCGTGCTCAACCCGCTGATCCACTGCAGCTCATCTCACATTATGTCAAATCAATTTAAGGGATACACTGAAATATCAGCCATCTTTCACATCTATTGAAATGTGAATTATCAGCAAGATTACAATGATGAAAATAATAATAAAAACACTGGTTACACTTTATTTTATAGTAAATTAATAAGACATAACAAGCCCTACTTTGTATCAAATGTGACAAACTAGAGAAAATCCCTATATAAGAACAAGTCCTTTTACATTTACATTTTAAACATATTGTTTATTCGACGGTAAACAAACAGTTATACCATAATTAGACACCATAAATGTAAAATAAGCTGTGATTACAGACTACATATGGTGTATTAGACCCAAATTATATAATACTTAGACATTTGCTATTCACCAAGATTTTGTGGCATGGCTGATACTGGTACCAAGCAAGTTATATGAAGTATAGTCTATTTTGTACAAGAAGTGTTTCAAACTCAGCATGAGAAAAAAAGAACTTATTCTGTCCGAGACAACATTCCAACATGTCTTGATGCATGATCAATAATCCAGGTAGGGAAATCTCAAAAGAGGTGAATTTGTTCAGCTGGATCAGAAGTTCATTTTTTGAAACGTTTCGTCATCACGTGTGGCATCACGGTACTGTTTATAAGGAGGGGGATGTTTGCCTTCAGCTTAGACTGAAGAAGTCACCTGGTGAGTAACGAAACGTTTCAAAAATGAACCTCTGATCCAGCTGAACAAATTCACCTCTTTTCTGATAAAAATACAAGCACTCAACACTATACATCCTCATTGTTATTGCACATCTCGACCAGAAATAAACTTCAGAAGAGGCTCCCAACTCTTTCAAACTCATTCGTCCTCCCCCTCATCATATATGTCATCCTCTCCTGCACAACGCAGGATGAAATCTCCCTCACCCACAGATTAGTTGAAGGCATGTCCATTTTATCCCAAAATCTGGCTATCAACCTCCTGGCTTGCAAGAGGTCGAAATTGATTAAAGTAGAATGCCTTGAGCTGACAATGAAGTCATCTGGATATATACCTAATACACATAATTTAGCTTGGTATGGAACCTTCGATCCAACAATTTCAGATATTTTGTCATCAATTGCTTCCCAATACTTTTTCACATTCGGACAGTCCCAAACACAGTGAAACAAAATGCCTCTTCCCACCAGGCATTTAGGGTATGTATTTGGGACATTAGGAGACCAGCTGTTCAATTTGACTGGGGTAATATCGGTTCACATTAACCATGTATATTGTAATAGCTTCATTCTTGTATTAATTGATTGTTTTTGGGCCCGTTCACATTCCAATTGCCAATCAGCTTCATGAATGTCCTCTTGTATATCCAGTCTCCATGCTTCTAGCCTATCGATGGTGGATTCCTTTTCAAAAAGCATCAACACTGAGTAAAATAAAGAAACTTGACCTCTTCCCTGTAAATCTCAAGAGTAAGATTTTCGAGCTTTTAAAGAATAATGTCATCAGCCTATAACGAGATTCTGTGCTCATGTTCTCCCACTCAGATGCCTGACAGGCCCGTATGTGTTCTTATTGACATTACCAGGGGTTCTATTGCTAGTATAAACAATATTGGGGATGATGGACACCCCTGGCGAGTGGATCTTTCTGAAAGAAATGGCTTAGAAACCATAGTATTTGTTAATACATTAGCTATTGGGCTAGTAAAAAGAATCTGAATCCATTTAAGAAAGTTGTTTCCAAATCCAAATCTTGGTAAAACATTAAATAAATATGGCCATTCAATTCTATCAAAGGCCTGCCAAGCATCCAGTGAGAGCAGAGCTGCGTCCCAATTATTGGAATATGCGTGAATAATGTTAAGAAATCTTCTAATATCGTGGAAACCTTCACGTTTTTGCACGAAGCCATTTTGATCACCATGAACCAAGTGCAGAATATGAGGGCCCAATCTCCTTGCTAATGCTTTGCAAAGTATTTTAGTGTCAAGTCCAAGTAAACTTATTGGTCTAATTGAAGAACATTCCGCAGGAGGTTTATGTGGCTTCAAAATAACTGTTATCATTGCCTGCCTTAAAGGTGGTAGAATTCCATTTTTAAAGGATTTAGAATACATATTCAAGAGTGGAACTAGTAGTTTCCCCTTAAATGTCTTGTAGAATTCAATTGGTAGACCATCAGGCCCTGGAGCTTTACCGCTGTTAATAGCTTGGATAGTTTGTGAAATCTCTTCAGTTGTCAAATCAATATCCAGATTTTGTTTTATGTCCTCGGTCAGTGTCACAAACTGAATCTGATCAAGAAATGTGTCGCATTCTTCTGAGGTTTGGGGGCATTCTGATTTATATAAATGCTCATAAAACTCTTTTAAACAGTTGTTAATTTCAAATGGGTCCTCTGTAGTGGATCCCGAAGAGGTAGTTATACTGTTAATAGCCCTATCCGACTGCATTTTCTTTATTCTCTATGCTAAGAGCTTGCCAGCTTTTTCTCCCTGATCATAAAAAGATTGTTTCAACCACATCAAACCTTTTACTGCCTTATCGATAGAAATGTTTTGGTATTTAGCTCTAAAAAGAAGAAGGTCCCCTGGTCTTGCTGGATCATCTCTTTTATTCAATTCTACCTCCAAAGATTTAATTGGTTTCTCCCAGATTTCCATCTCAAGATTTTTTTTGCTTAGACCTCGAGTTTGTATAACTAATACATTCCCCTCTAATATATGCTTTGGATGCCTCCCACCTAATCCACGCAGTTTGATCAGAATTCAGCTCAAAATAATTGTCTATTTTAATTCCAACAAATTTAACAGAATCTGGGTTATGTAGCATTATCACCGGAAATCGCCAGTGATGAAAAAGGTTATCAATATGGATAGTTAAGGAAACCATAGCATGATCACTTATTACAGTACAGGTCATACCAACAATCAGTGATTTGGGATAAGAGACCCTTGAAACAAGAAAGTAATCAATACGAGAACTCGATTTACTCACACTTGGATGGTAAGAGTATTCTTGTTTGTTAGGGTTTAGCTCTCTCCGTACCTCTACCAAATTCATGTCAACCATATATTGTTTTATATTTTTTCTAGTTTGTGCCTTTGTTGTATCATGACTCGTTGAGTGGTCTAAATCAGGGCACAAACAGCAATTCCAATCTCCCCCGATTAAGTAAGAACCTCTGAGTACGCAAACTGAGGAAGAGCTCCTCAAAAAAATAGTATTGTCCTCATAAGAACATATATACTGACTAGATTCAATTTGCTGGACAGGATGTTATCATTTGTTAAAACATATCTTCCCGCTGGGTCCTGAATCGTTTTAATGTTTTGAAATGGTATTATCCTATGAATTAGTAAACAGCACTCCCTAGCGTAATTGTTGTATGATGAATGTATAACATGGCCAGGCCATCTTTTCCTTATGGAATATCTGAGATAGTTAAATACGTCTCTTGAAGAAATACTATTTTTGATTGAAGTTGCTTAATCCTGTTTGTAACCTGTTTCAGTTTTGTTAATTTTCTCAATCTCCTAACATTCCAGTTTGTGACATTTATATTAAGAGTATCTTGGACATTTACTCGCGCCATAATATATTAGTCGTGAAAAGGGATGTGTAGGAGAGATTATTACCGAGTTGAGTGCATGACAAACACAAAGAAAACAAATAAAATAAAATAAACATATAGACATATATACAGTTACACCTAAACACATTGAACACATAGGACATCCCCCTGCCCCAGCCCACCCCCTACTCGCATCCAAAAAGTGGGGCTTGTATTGTTCCACTCTAAGGTGGAACAAGCTAACTATACAAGCCCAACTCAGGCAACCAATGATGACCGTCAGCCACGTCCCTGTCAGACTTAATCACTAAATAAACTAACTTCTCTAAAGAAAAACATCCACTGAAATGTAGCTATTTCCATTATACGGGAAAATAAAGTAAGATTTCACTGCTATTGGACAAACCTAGCCAGTCCCTTCAACAGGGCTCACGCTCTTGCGAACTTTTTTAGCCAAAAACTCCTTCACCTCCATTGGCGTTTTCAACAGGTGTATTTTCCCATCGTAGAGGACTCTCAATCTGCATGGATTAAACTCGAACCCACGATATGCACCTATTGCAGGGAAATTGCTCTTGATCTCTACTGAGAGATCCTGGAGGAAAATGCGCTTGTTTCCGTTATGTGTGATGGTAGCCTGTTTACTGGACTGGTACACAAACTGTCGATCCTGGAATTTATGAAATCGGATGATGACTGCTCAGGTCTGGTTAGGTCTCGGCGGAGCTAAAGTCCGGTGAGCTCTCTCCAGGGTGATGTGCCTTGCAGGTACGCCAGCGTCGATATCCTGCCCGAGCCAAGTCGGTAGCATCTTGTTTAAGAAGTCGAGCATTGGTCAGGTACCTTGGGCACCCTCCTTAAGGCCATACGTGGCTAAGTTCTTTGTCCAGCTCCGGTTTTCCATATCCTCTGTCTTGTTTTCCAAGTAGTCAATCCGTTTTAATGCAGCAGACAGATCATATTGGGTCCTGGAAGCATGTCGCTCTGCTGTCTCTATTCTGCCCTCAGCTTCGTCCAGACGAACAGTGTTGGCTGTGACTTTTGTTGAGGTTATACCCAAGATGGGTGATTACCTCTGCCGGATATCAGATGTCAGAAGAAGGACAAGAGATTTAGTAGCCTTAGAAAAGTAACCATTTATTCTCCTTAAAATTACCACACTAATCCTGACAACAAAGTTACAGAGGATCCCCCGGAGACCTTGAACCTGTAACACAATACCACATGGATCTAGTGCCTTCTACTCAGGTGGTCTGTCTATCTCTGGTAGTTCGATCTTTTACACTCTTTGGGTAAGAGAGGGGTTGAGTTGCTTTACATCTCTAACAGCCTAAAATTGTAACGAAGGAGGGGACAGATGTTTTCTCTCTGTTCTTAGGGGGCGGCATAGCTATGTGGGTAGAGCGGTCGTCTGGCAATCGGAAGGTTGCAGGTGCGATCCCCGGTCCTGCATATGGCATGTCAAGGTGTCCTTGAGCAAGACACTGAACCCCTAACTGCTCCCCGAGCGCCATATGTTGGCAGCTCACTGCTCCTATACAATAGGTTGGGTCAAAAATGCAGAGAAATCCAAATTTCCCCTTGCGGGACTGATAAGGGAATCCTTTCTTTCTTTCTTCTGATGCAACCATATTTTGCACAGTTAGCAGTTTTTAAAGTTCAGGTCTTACATTTTCACAATCAATTTTTGTTCATTTAGCAGTTTTAAAGTTCAGGCCTTACATTACATTTTCCACAGCTTAAAGTTCAGGCCTTACATTATGTTTTCCACAACTCCCCCTTTTGATCTCTTACAAGAGATCATCATCATATACTCCATTTTGTTCCAACTCGTCAAAATCATCTTCTTTAATTCCAAGCAACGGCATCATTGTTTTAGGATCAACCCCTCCTCCTATTGTAGTAGTAATAAATCTAACAAGTAGAGATCTAATACATGGTATACAATAACATCCACAGGTAATGAGGATACCCAAGAAGACAGCTAGAGACATTAGAATAGACACAAGTACACCTTTCCATTTTCCAAATGTTTTGGTAATCCAGTCCTCCAAGGGATTGTAAATACCCGAATGATCCTTCATCTTTTTATTGAGGGTCTTCAAACCGTCTAGGGCTTTAGTCAGGGATCCATCTAAGGCAGTATTATTAGGGATGAAAGTACAACATTGATCACCCAACATTGAACAAACTCCACCCTTCTCTCCTAGCAGCATGTCTAGACCTATCCTATTCTGGAATGCCATCAATGAGGTAGCCTTGAGTTGTCAAATCCATCCTGTGTCTAGTTACCTTGTTTCTGTAAATTATAATGGATGTAATTTATCCTGTCCACGTTTTTGTTGACTGTGCACCACCAACAGATGACGTATTCAAATCCTGCTGCTACCTGTCCTGCCAATTCATATTCATCAGGCACACCTCTAGGGTCCCCTATAGCATCTATGTATGTTGGATCATCCTTTAGGTAGGACTGATCTTCTGCATCTTGCCCAATGATCCAAATCAACTACTGTGTCACTTATCTGATCAGATGCCCTATCGTACACAGATACTGGGAGTATTAGAGTAACCAAGGCACACTCGACAGGTATTCTTTGGCAACCTGTCATATAAATTGGCATCCCCGCACCACCACCATATGTCGGATAGAGACAGAGGAGAATATTCTATACTTACATTAAGGGTTGTGGAACATCAGCTCATATTGAATTTGCCTGGGAGGGATTTTCCGCCTAGTCTTTTTATACAGGTAAAATTTAGTTCAGCGACATGTTTAGAAAATAGGGGTTCTGTTTTTTCGGGTTAGGCCAGTGGATACACCTTATCCCATTGTCTGCATTCCGTGGAGGGGTTTGTTTTACTCATTATTTTTATGGTACCATTTGCATCGATAACTGCTGGTACTATCTGTAGTAGATGTCTTGATGCATGCTCAATAATCCAGGTAGGGAAATCACAAAAGAGGTGAATTTTTTCAGCTGGATCAGAGGTTCATTACAGAAACGTTTCGTCACTCACCAGGTGACTTCTTCAGTCTGAGCTGAAGGCAAACATCCCCCTCCTTATAAACAGTACCGTGATGCCACACAACAATGGGTTGGTTTCACATGCAAGTTGGGTGATCAACTGCACATTCAGTGACAATGGGCACCATTCACAGAGGATTGGGGAATGTTCGCGATCACGGCATTGTAAGACGCCGATAGGTGTACTCTCAGGCCACCGCCCCTATTCAGCGAGGGTCGCTTCCTCTTCACGTAGATGGCCTCCTTCAACCCCCTCTCAAACCAGCGTTCCTCCCTATCAAGGATGTGAACATCATCATCTTGAATGAGTGGCCACTCGCCTGTAGGTGGGTGTAGACCGCAGAGTCCTGACCCGACGTGTTGACTCTCCTATGTTGCGCCATCCTTTTTGCAAGCGTCTGTTTGGTCTCCCCGATGTACAAGTCACTGCAGTCCTCCTGGCATTT
>OMLC01091260.1:4156-15327 GCA_900302585.1 Regalecus glesne | reverse complement strand
TCTCTCTCTCTCTCTCTCTCTCTCTCTCTCTCTCTCTCTCTCTCTCTATATATATATATATATATATATATATATATATATATATATATATATATATATAGAGAGAGAGAGAGAGAGAGAGAGAGAGAGAGAGACAGAGAGAGAGACAGACAGACAGAGAGACAGAGAGAGAGAGAGACAGAGATATGACTGACGTCCTATGAGATAAACTCCATTAGTAACATCTCATCTTTTAATACCCTCAACACATCAGCAACTCATCAGTGTTGGTCTGTAGTGGGGAAGGCTCATTTCAGAAATATGGCTGTGAGATGAACCAACCATGTCGTGTGTAAAGCTAAATGCTTCATCAAGCTTCATATAGTGTACATGTGTACGTGCAGTGCTTTGATGAGGCCATCTGACAATGAGGGCAGGACCATATGACATGACCAGAAGGACAAATGAAAGGGGGGTAGGTAACAGGCCCGAAACCGAGGCCCTATCCAGGGCTACTGTGGCCATATGGGTACACGCTTAGAGGCTATGAACAGATGTGGAATAAGAACGCGTCTGGAGTCTGTGAGGGCATTGGCGGGAAAAGACCCAGTAAAGAAAAGGAAGAAGAAATCGAATGAATTGAGGACAAAGAAGTACAAAAGAACACTAACTACAACCACGACTAGGGATATAACATATATATATATATAACATAAAATATAACATAAAAGGTGAATCAGCTCGACTGAGTACTATTCACAGAGGACTGGGGAATAGTTGAAATCACATTATTGTAAGATGGTGACATAGCCCCTCCCCCTGTGGTTTCCTGGAAGGGAGGAGCTTCTCCTTTGGCTCCCTGTTATATCTTAGTATCTTATTATTTCACTGTCACCTACGTACTTGCCCCCTTGTTATATTGATAATGTATGTTGTGTATGTATATTTTTCATTCTTTTGTACTCTTCATATAACTAGCTACTTATTCTGACTGCTAGTTTGTGATTGGTTATAGCACTCTCTACCTGTCAGGTGTTAAACCTGCATTGCATTTTGTCTCCCTCTTCTGGTAGCGAGAATAATTACTTCTCTTTTTTCAGTGCCACTCAACGAGGAAAAGCCACACCGATGGTTATTAGTTGATCACTTTGTCTTTTACTTTAATTCTTCTCTACGTTTATATTTTCTTTGGAGTATCGGAAACTTTTCTTTGATGCTTCTAGGTTTTTTTTTCCCCCCTATAGCTTCTAAGCACAGAAACGTTCTGTCAGAAACTCCTGCTGGCTAGCTAGCTAGATGTATGCGGACATCTTTGTCATATTGAATTGTAGTTCAGCCAATGGCAATCACTGGTGGTTGACAGGAAATGCATCACTACAAATCGTTTCCAGTACTCCGATGTTGGAATGTCACCCCAGGAACCAGATTTAAAACTCTAGCGAGCTGTGAAATACCCACCAAAATAGATTTAAACTGGCTGTGATAGGCTCAGTCATCCCTGTGTGAGCTAGTTTTGCAAGGGCTTGAATGTCACAGATTTCCATGTGTAAATAAAAAGGCCCACACTATGTTCCAGTCATGGGTTGGTCGGCTGACTAATACGCTTGTTTCTGCTTGTCTCTTAAAAATGTTTACATTCTTTCTGGAGCCATCATTTTCCCTGAACAAGACCACTTTGGTCAAACTACATCGACTAAGTAAACACTATTCAATTCACTCTTCAGCTCCGGGCGGCATAGCTCAGTAGGTAGGGCGATTGTCTAGAAATTGATGGTTTGATCCCAGACCCAAGGAGAAAGCATGTTGGGGTTTCCTACAGCGAGACACTAATCCCCCAACTGCTCCCTGAGCACCACACGGTGGCTGTGTTCATTGGTCATAAACAATCGAATGGGTTAAATGCAAAGAACAAATTCTACCAGCCTCGGTTGTGTGGCGAAATAAAAATATTCCCCTCCCTCCCTCAGTTTTTAGAGTGCCTCAGTCTATATGGACAGAGTCTCCTCTGATTCCAGCACCCCTTTTTCCACCAAGTACCCCACTGGTTGTTTGTGCTTTTTGCCTCTTTTCCACTGAACACTTGGAGCCCTGTGCACTTTGAGACTGTTATTTATTATTTCATTTTTCCAGATCTCCGTGCTGTTGTTTGCCAGACCACTCTAACCTACTTAATCTGTCTTCATGATTGCTGTTTGTACTGTTGTGGGCAGTGTGGTGATGGTGGGGGCTGACGCTTCTGTCTGTGCAGCATCAACTAGATTGGGCCCTGACCTCTCTAGAGACTGTCATCGGACTTTTGTTGAGTATTTTGTTCCCTTTTGGCCCCCGTCCCTCACCATTTGTGACTGCCCCAGTAATGCATCACTCTGACTTTGTACTTTCTCTCTCTTTTGTGTCTGTGCGAGTGCCGTGCCTGGGTCTGTCTTCTCTGTGCACGCTGGCTCCCTTTGGTTTTTTTTATCCCAGGGAGACAGTCGGTGATGATGTACAGATGCTAATGTTTGAGGAGGATATTTGACGTGCTTCTGAGTGTATGCTTGACATTTAAACACGTGTGTTTTATGTTGTTGGCTATCAATACACGTGGTCATAATGTGCCTTTGCTGAGTGTTTATTCATAAATTTATGACTGTATTGTCCACCCAGTACACACCTCCTCTGATGCTATGTCTGAGGATACTCTTCTGTTTTTCTCTGTGGGATATGCCTAATATGAGAAGGTGAAAAACTGCAGTTTTATTTTAACCCTATGTTTTTATACCTACTCAATAATCCAGGTAAGGATATCACAAATAGTTTAATCAGTTCATCTGGATAGTGTCTATAATTAAATAATAAAAACAACAACAACAACAAAAATAATAATAATGGGGGATGGCATGACTCAGTGGGTAGAGCGGTCGCCTGGTGATCGGAAGGTCGCAGGTTCGATCCCCGGCCCTGCAGAGAAGCGTGTCGAGGTGTCCTTGAGCAAGACACTGTTCCACTAACTGTTCTGCCCCGAGATAGACAGGTGACCTATACAGGGTGTACCCTGCGTTTCGCCCAATGAGAACGGAGATAGGCTCCAGTTCCCCCGCAACCCGATTTTGGATAACCGGTTGACGACTGCGATGGATAATAATAATAATAATAATAATAATAATAGCCAATAATAACCAGTCAGCATTTCCAAAACAATAACTAGCAAAAGCAGTTGTCCCAATAATGTATTTGTGTATATGTCTTCTGCTTGGTGGGTGATCTTGTTTCAGGGGGATTAGGGAAATGGTGGAAATAATGGGATGGATAGAGTGACAGAAGTTTTCTCTCTCTCTCTGTCTGTGTGGGAACTGTGCCGTTCACATGTACTGCGTCAACTATTTAGATCTGATAGCAGAAAGTGGAATCAGTTCATATGGACACAGGGTTCACCTGTGGGAGAAATGTTTCTCAGTAGATGCTGTATTCGGAGGAACTGATTCAACGTTTTGTGATTTCCTTACCTGGATTAGTGAGCATGCATCGAGACACCTCTCTTTCTCCTTCCTGCTCTCTCTGTCGATGTCAGCGTGTCATTTGTCTAGTCCATTAACTTCACATCTCTCCCTTCAGCAAGAGTGAGACGCCTTCACTGAAACACAGAGAATATAACAATTCAATCTCAGTTTCACCATTCACTACGATGGCTGTTCTTCGCTGTTTCTTATTGAGTCCTTTCTGAGACAGATATTGACAATGACGTACTCCGATGTACAAGAACCAAAGTTCATTACTCAGGGTTATAATTGAGCATTAGAGGGTGGGGATTATACGTAGTGATCTCCTCCTGCTCCTTTTCAAACATACACGCATTTGTTGTATTCTTTATGGAGAAATATTTTTGTCGAATTATGTTCAAAATAAAGCTGTTTTGAGTTTTGAATGGGAAGCTTGGTGAAGCCTGGGCTCTGCGGGTTGCCAGGTCTGGCCTGGTCCAGGTAAACGTGTCTTCTCGCATCCTACGAAAGTCATCACAGTGGACACAAGCAGCCTCTGTGACTTGACTCTGCCCAGCACTTTCAAGAAAAACAGAGAGAGACAGGAGAGGAGGCTCGGTTTCAAAGAGGGGATCAGACAGAAAGGGAGGATGTTCCTATGCAATGAGAGCGATGGACGCTCAAAGCAAAATGAGAGAAAATAAGCAACTAGGCAAAGAACGCAGACGAAACACGAGATTTTGATGTTCACGTGACTGGATAAGTTGAGTGTGTGTGAAGCACTTGGCATGGCGCTGTGATGAACACACGCACCGAGCTTGCTTGTCAGTACACATTGACACAGACTCATACCTATTAGTATGGCGGACTGATGATCCGTGGAGACAGGGAAACACATTCTGCTGCGGAGATGAAGTTCGAATAAAGTTTATGGAATAAGGAGTGAGGAACAAGATATTTTTTATGGCGGAGTCATATCCGCTTCTGTCAAACATCTGGTGGGATGAAGTCACACTGCTAAGATAGTAATACTGCCAGCAAGGGTGCCATTTGAGAAGAAGAGGACGTAGTGCTTTTACAGGGTCCCAAACAGTAAGAAACACTTTGGACAAGCTTCATATTACTGTATTAAATCAGATGTATTGTGTCTGGAGACCAAGAATGATGAAGTGACTCCTCACAAATCATCCCTACTGTGATTTAAAGTGGTATAAAAACAGGGGGCTCTAGATAGAAAACAGCAAAGGAAGGAAGGGGATTGGCTTTGCAGTGATTTAGTGTTTGCTCCAAACAAAGCAGCTGGATGTCAGGTACTCTGACAGTTCCTGCACGGGAGATTTTCCCTACTTACCGGGGGCCGTGGCAGTTTGGTGACGGAGCCCGCGTTTCGGGAAATGCAGGGCCAGATGTCGAGGGTTCGATCCCCCATGCGCCATCTAGGTCCGTGTCCATCCCCACAAAGATGGACCTCTCATTCCATTACTGGGCACGGACTGTCCTAGTGGTCCAGAGGTTCACCGACCTAATCGAACAGAAGTCGAGTGGAAGTTAAGCACACGCCAAACCTGCAACACCTCCAACCCCATGGGCTGCAATGCATAAGATAGCACGAGCTTCCCATCATCAGCGGATCTACAACACCCTGCCCACTCGTGCATATCCCCTCTTATGTAGTGTGTAGGAATGAGTGTCAGCCGATCTTTTGCAGTGTGACTTGCTGTGCATGTGAAGCCAGGCGCCCTAACTGGAAGTGCTACTGTGTTGGTTGAACAAAGGGTTCATTTGTACATGTCATGGGCGATTAAGGCCAGATGCCAATCCTGACCCTCTGAACTGGGATCGAACCCGCGACACCTGGCTTGTCATTTCCTGAGGAGCGCTCTAAGCTAGCGTGGCCCCCGTGTAGGTTGATAAGCATTATGATATAAAGCACAGCTCATTCGGATATCTGTGCCAGTGACCTCCTGTAGCTCAACAAACAGGAAGCTGGCAGCATGTGATTTCTGTCCACTTCCTGCCCAGTATAAATCCAGTACAGAGGAATGGATCCGTTATCAGCCCGATGGACAGACAGCCCTGATGTATGGGCTACTGCATTTAGAACCAGACGGAACATTCCCATTGTATATACGGCGCAAGACACATTTCTGGCCGCCGGGGCGACAGCGAGATAAAGCATTTGACGTCGTCAACCACATGAGATAAAACTGTTCTTTCCTTTCACATTACCCGGAGTTGAAACGTTTTCAAATTTTAGCCTTTCGGTTACTACTCTGAATTTAGCCACCTAGAGGTCGAACACTGCGCGGCAACATAACCTTGTGTCTTCACAAATGCTTGATACTCCGGGTAAAGAAGTCCCAAAATAAACTGGATCAGTTCATCTGGACACAACCTTTATTGAGAAAAAGGTGTCGACATGTGATGTCACATCCTGAAGCGTGCCCGCTAACCGCCGAGCTACCACGGCCCCCCATTCCGCATACAGACCACACACAGTAAATATGTTCACTTCTACACACTGCAGGTAGAGAAAGTTCTTCTCCACGTCTAGTCACCTTGTCATGGCGGAGAAGCCTGTGTGGTCTTGGCATCCCGAGAGCAGTGCTGTCTGGATCTGCGCTTCCGGTAGGGTCGCCCATGGCGATGAGGTCAAAGGGGGAGGACCCTGAAAAAGAGCAATTAAACCAAGAAGTCAAAGGTGGAACAGATGTTGGATACTGCCTGAATTCAGGGAAGCATCAAAACAGCTGGGATGGCGGATGAAGGCTGCAGCAGGAATGGGCCGTCCTCGACTCCATGCCACTGGATCCTGACCCAGATCTGTCAAGTACCATATGGTGTCTGTCTGTGCACCAGTCTCCCCACGTTCAAGTCACGTAAGGCATCCTCCATGAAGGGTCTTCTTAGGGCCTTGAAGGAGGACGGTCGCACTCCACCCTGAGCGGCCTCTGATGAGGACAGCATGTTACACATAAAGCGACATTTTTCTCTCTATAAAGACAATAGAGAACAAACTACTCCACATATGGAGGGCCTATTTTTACTCTAGGGGCAAACAACAGTTGGTCATATCTGAGATGAAGTCTAACCTCAGCTGTTGTGTAACACACTGATCTGATATGAATGACACGGAAAGGCAGATCGAAAAACCTATCGTGGCTTAGGGCGACAGGGCCAATGAGAAGGAGAGAACACTCATTAGCATCCTGAGTTTTAGAGGACAGATGGTCTCTCATTGGTCAACTGCTCTGTCACTCCCTCGCTCCGATCCAAATTTCTTTTTATCTTTAAGCTCTTATTGTGTGTGTGTGGGGGGGGGTAAATTATGTACAAGAGTATGTTTGAATTCTTCTGTTATTTCATTGTAAATGAAAACTAGGACCATTAAAGGACTGATTGAAGGTCAAACAGAGCTCTCCCCTCTGTGAACTTTTTCCTTATTCTTCCATATTTACTTCCTCATTCTGCTGTTAACAGGCCCCGATAGGCAGCAACTCTTCCATCTGCTCTCTCCCTCACTTTCAGATTATCACCCCATCTCTCTCTCACACACAGACTCACCCGTGCACACACACACACACACATGCAGAGCAGACAGTACTGGATAGGAGGTGCTGCCCCGCTCAAACGATGTAAGACTTTACTATGTAGAGAAATTTACATAAAGTCAAATGTATTCATTATGTTTCAGACATTCAAATGAATTAATTCAGCATCATAACAAGTTCAAAACAGGCTGTGAGATTGTAAAGGGAAAAAGATTTATTTTTTTTAAAACGCAATAATTGATGGAGAAGTTATTCAGATGCAAACTGACCCGTGGACCAGGAAGAGATCTCGTGTTGCCTTCAAATGCTACTCGTGAATTTGTGTTTCCAATACAGGAAGTCGACCACATGATAAGGTGGTGTTCATGTGGTAAAGGTTGAAACCAAATGTCAACCCTCCAGGCCTCTGGCAGTGCTCTGCAACGTCGATAAGAGTTTACATGTTAAATTGGTGATGGAAATGAATGTTTAAAAAAAAAAAAAAAGACATGACAGTGAACAGCACAACTGCCTAATCAAAAGAACTCACATCTAAAGTTAAAGGTGCCGGGTTGCAGCAAGGAGTAGTTAAATGAATGAGACTATCCATGTTTCTGAGAGGGAGATCTGTCCAGAAAAATGTTTGGCTGCTACTAACTATAATTAATTCCAACCATGTGTCTCCAGTAACAGAGAGGCCTGTTATACGTGACACAATTAGTCCCAAAGTTGTCGGGGTTGGACACGGACTCAGACAGAGCTTGGGGGGTTAAGGTCGGACGACTTTCCTGATGCCCTGCGGTGGATTCGAACCCGCTGCCTCTAGCTCGTTAGTTCCCAAAGCAAGCACGCTAGCCACCAAACTACCAGGGCTCCTTTATGTGGCTCCAGACAGTACTTTTACTTCATTTTGTAGTTTCTGTACAGTTTTTGGATTTGGATTTGCGGGTAAATTCCTCCCTCTTATTGGAATAATGCATGATTATATTGACAGTAGTGTAGCTCCGAGTTGTTCAAGATTCATGATTATTGTCACTCCGATTGTACGGTATTCTCATGTGAAATTCTTTAGCTGGGAGGGTTCACGTGTTCATGGAACAGGGCAGCACTGTACTTTGAAGGGACACATCCCTGTTGGTTTCCATAGTGACAGTCATCATACAGTGTGCCAGTGGCTTTGCTGGCTGGTATATTTGGGTTGCCGTCTTACGTGATGAGCTGCAGGTCTCTGAGGCTTTATGACATTAGGTGATGCCCCTGTGTGTAGCAGACATTGGATTGGGTGCCTCGAGTCTTATGCTATGATATATGGTCCATGGTGTCAGCTTCAGGTGGACAAACCCGTTCTCATCCTTATCTTCCACAGATATGACCTGCATTTCATCTGCCGTTTCCTCTTCCTGTTTCCTGTCCTCACCATGTAGATTTATCTGTGATCTCCGTTGTGATTGCTTGCATACCTTTGCAAAATGATTTCCCCCTACAGGCTTCAGAAGTGATCCCAAAATTTTTGTCCTGCACCACTCCACAGACATGGCAACAAGGGTTACTTCTTTGCCATTTATCCTTGTTTGCAAAGGCCATTATCTTCCATATGTTTATGTTGAGGTGAAGGGGAATGCATCTCTGTGCATCTGTTGCCAGTAAACTGTACATTGTATTGTTCCACAACAGCTATCGTTATGTTTTTAATTGTGTTCGCTTGCTGACTACGCATTTCTATTGCTTAGCTAGTGGGAGCTGTGATACATGCTAGTGTATTTGAATCCTCAGTCCCTAGCACCAGCCTATCAAAGATCATTTCATCTCGCAGTGGTCCAAAATCATATTCATTAACATGTACAGTTCTTCGATTATATTTTTTTTGGAGGATTCTAATAAATTCTCCCAGTACATCCAGAAAAAAAAATAGGAGGGTCAGCTCTTGTCTTACCCCATTAGTCAACGAAGAGTCTACTTTTAACCTCACTTCTTTCCTCTTCAGTCCTGCTGCCATCTCAGAGTTCTCCAATTGCGCTCTAAAAACGTAGTTATTATAGGTCACCTCACATTTCCATTGATTCTGGTACAAACATTTCGAAAAGCCATCTATTTGGAACCGCGGCATTTTAGCTTACCGGGCTAACCTTTAGCTTATCATATTAACTCCAGTTGCGTCAATGCTTTACCGTCCAATTGACCTGTTCGGTCACATTCTAAAAGTTCGGCTCCTGAAACTATATCAAATGAAGCTTACAGTCAAAATTGTAAATTAAAAGTATGTTGTTTAGCTACGTGGTGAATAAAAATGCGCGTAGGTGACCATCATTCAACGTTGTCCCAACTGACATCCTGTTTCCTCCGGCTCTGCTCCATACTTTGACCAGGAGCACCACCTACTGGCTGACTCCAGTAACAACGGCCTGGGAAACGAAACTAGGCAGGAACAAACCAACGCCGCAAATCTCAACACTAACTACACTTTATTTAAAAAAAAAAATGGGCAGGGAGTGGGGCTGAATCAAACTAGCTGTTCCTGGTAGACATCTTTTTTTACAGGTGCCCTTGGAGACTTCACAGGGTTTGCCCCGGAAGACCAAGGAGAGGTAGACACACAAAAGGGGGTCAGGGGTCATTCTTCCTCCAATCCCTCTTACACAGAATGAGGATGAAAAAACTCACGTTTCTCCAATGTACTCCCCCTCTCCCCAAAGTCTGATTGTTTTGGCCTGTATGGAGTGATTGCAGACTAGCTGCAGCCGGTGGTTAGCCGGATAAATGGATGTGGCCCTCGGCTGCTCTCTCTCCAGGCCTGCCACTGGTAGTCATGTAGCACTGGGAATTCAGTACTACTCCTAATGGCTTCCTGCCAGGTGAGCCCTCACAGTGTGTGTGTGTGTGTGTGTGTGTTGGTGTAGAGGGTGAATTTGAGAGCATTCCAGTCAAAAGAAGTGACCCCTGGTCAAAGGTCTCCTAGCTTCCACAGAAGCACACAGACAGAGACGTGCTCCCCCGTTCGCAGCATAGGCGGCCATCTTTGTGCTTGACTGTACATCGCGGCCCATAATGGTGAATTCGTGGGGTTCTGTCTCAGTGTCCGTCCAAGCATGTGACCGAAAGAGGCCTATCTGTTGGTGTGTGCCTGAGAGGGCCTATCTCTCTGTGGGCATGTAAGTGACTCTCTCTCTCTCTCTCTCTCTCCACACACACACACACACACACACACACACACACACAGAGAGATAGCTGCGCGTTAACCATTAACTGGGACTGGCTCGTAAAGCTAACACCAGGACAGTGAACCTTTGGAGTTTGATATGATGTGATCATACACACACATACACACATGGGGACTGTGGCCCCCAGTGACACGTCAACACACACACACACACACACACACACACACACACACACACTCCCAGCTCTCAGAATGACACAGCTCTGATCGGTGGGAGGTGATCTCTGAAATTGCTCAGGTAAGTTTGATGCTTTTGCAGGGAAGTTTGGTCGAATTTCCATTCCGAGGGCCGAAAAAGACAAAGCGTGAATTGTTTCTGAAAGCTGCCGTTCGCCGGGCCACTCGGTCGGTCCTGGCTCGGGTCGTGACTGACGGGAAAAGGGGCTCGGAGAGAGGATGAGGGTCAGGCTGAGGGAGGAAGAGGAGCGGGTTGGCTTAGCGGCTCACCGGGGCAGAGGAGACCATGTGTATCAGGGACATCAGGGGAAGGATACTGCTAAAGATGCTGAATACTGTACAAGCCAAAGTTAGCCAGATGTGTGCGGGAAGGCCGGCTCGCGTGATGTCTCGCGGTCCGTTCGCTTCGCGTCGGTGGTGGTGACCGGCGACAGCCTAGGAGCAGGGATGAAATCTGGGTCTGAAAGACAAACTTAAAAGGCATTACTTCCTTCATCCTCCCGGTATTTTTTTTTTTTAACTCTTTGACCCTTGCACTCTTTTCCCGTTCGAACGCTTGTGCCGTTGCTGATCTGAACATGTCTGAGCTCATCCCATTGACGTTGCCGTAGCTGAGGAGTTAGCTTGGAATGTCAAATTTAACCAAAGGCTGCGGGGTAAATGTCCAAAGTGGCTAAAAAGAGGGGACATGTCGAGCGCGGCGGCAGCGGCGGCGGCCTCGTTCTACACCGGTCCAAAATGGTCTCCACCCCGTGCCCCTGAGAGATGGCTCTAGCTCGGAGATAAGCTAGCTAACACACGTCTGACGTT
>OMLC01091175.1:3056-13643 GCA_900302585.1 Regalecus glesne | reverse complement strand
GCACCTGGAGACCACCTCCTGTTCTTTTTACTACTGCCTTGCTCATGGGCACAGGCAGAAGTATTAACCCTAACATGCATGTCTTTATGATGGTAGGAGAGAGTTGGAGCATCTGGAGGAAACCCACACAGTCATGGAGAGAACATGAAAACTCCATTATAACTCCATTTATATTATTTCCCTCTTTTAAATACATTAATGTAAGTTGTCAGATATAGAAACACACACACACACACACACACACACACACACATATATATAAAGTCCTTCTGCTTCTTTTCTTTTAGTATAAAACATGTTGAAGCAAGATGTTTACATTGATACATAATGTGTCATCTTCTATTAAGGCTGTGATCAGAGTTAGAGTCAATTTGACACTATGAAATAAGGAGACCAAAAAATAAATAAATAAAAAAACAGAATTGAAATGAATGGATTAGAAGCTCTTCATTACATCATTTTTTTGAATCTACTGAGAAGATGTAGGCCAGATTAAGGTTTGGCCTCCTACATCTTCAGTCTTACATTGTCCGTCAAGGTTAGTCAAAGATCAGGAATCTTCTTGATTTAACATGTAGTTGTTCATAACCAGTTATCCCAAGTTAGTTTGTTGGCTCATGGTGAGCCGTTTCCATGAGATGTAGCAAAAGGAGTAAAGACGGCTAATTGTCTTCAACATGTTGCAAGTGTGTGCTTTGTTTTGTGTACTCATTGAATGTCTTTCTCACTGTTCACTGTTGCTTTTTTCCGGCAGGACACTACATTGGGTGCCTCCACCCATTCTGACCACGTGGGTTTTGCCGTTGATGATCGCAGGCCCTAGAGCAGACTGAAATTCCCATCCACACAAAATCAACTCTGTCTCCCCATCAACCGGAGCAGTCTTTGGGAAAAACTGTCCAGATAAGAAAAAATAAATGAAAATGTGTTGTCACTTCACACTCAGCATTAGATCTGATATATGCCAAGTGTCTGAGCTTCTTTGAAAAGTGACTGTGCAGAGCTTACTTCTGTGATGACAGGTGAACAAGATTCTTTGGTCCAGTGTGAGGTGCACTCATGTTGCCTCGAGCAGATTCCTGAACACCAGCCACAGTTCATAAAGTGTGGAGCCATTAAACACTTGGGGCAAGTCATAAAGTGGGCACACCCTGGACCAACAGGGGACACTCTGAACATCTAAACAGAACAACAAATAAAACATAGCAACCCATCAGATGGGTTGGGTTAGGTGGAGAAAGTATCGGAGACAGAAACTATGAAGAAAATGTATCTCTCAAAAATATCACAACTTTAAACAACTGGAAACCATGGCTGTTATTAAAAATTGATACCTGATTTCCAACCAAAAAGAGAAGTGACTCCTGTGAATACACGGCCGCTACCCTGGATACCGCAGTGTCTCCCAGAGAGTAGTTGGCATAAACTCTTGGACTGGACAGTGTCAAAATGACCTAAACCAGAAGAAAAGAGAGGTGAAAGATGGAAAGTGAGCACTGAAAAACCCTTCCGTAACCTACAATTGCTTAACAGACAAAACAAAACAAAACTAAAACCCACAATGGATGAGTTGCAGAAGCTTAGTTAGCTTTCTCAAATTTACCAGCCTCCTATGAGGCTATGTAGATGAAGGGTACAAACACCTAAGAGCATACAGAGGCCATTTTGAGACTCCGAGTTTTTCGGAGAGCCAGCTATATACATCCATGGTAAAAGCAATGTAAAGTGCTCATTTTTAGTCCTATACAATCATATTTTGAGTGGCTACTTGTAGCAATAGCTCCATAATGTCATAGCCTAAAGAGACAAAGCCAAAGAAAGTTGTTTTCACTCTTTCACTCTGTGATTCTTGTTTTTGCTAATACAAATTCCATTCACACCGTGCTTTAAGCTTCTCCCACCCCGTTCAATTAATGCTTAAGTTAAGTCTGACACTTCAGGAGCCAATAAAAAGTGGTTGCCTTTCTGGAGAGGCCATGTTTATGCAAATATTTAGGTGCGTTCAGAAGCTATATCCATTTTTACTTTGGGTCAATCAATTTGGGTCACGGGCCAAGAAATAACGACACATTCTAACAGGTTTTCATATGACATTAGGGAAAAATTCTTACTATCCAAGTTAATAAATAATAAAGCAGAGACATTTCTACATGTTATTTGGTATATTACACCACCCAACAGATGCAGACCACATAAAGTTTAATACCATGGCATAATGTCTCCATATTCTCAGGCACCATTGAATTAACCATGCTTATCCATGCCATTCCATTTGGTACCAGTAGGATTACCTGTAGGATTCTGCCATCCGATGTACCAATATGTGCCAGAGTGTCATTGCCCATGGTGGTGACCAGGACAGAAGTGAAGAGGACATCTCTCATCTGCCTGTTGAAGAGGTCCAGTCTGTAGTATGGCTGTGACACCAGAGTTGGCTTGGTGGTGCATGTGTCATTGTTCTCTGAGCTCTGTTCATGAGAGAGATAAGATGTCACACACATCCCGTAGATGGCCCTATGTTTAAGTATGCAAGTCAATTCATTCTAAATGTTTCAAATGGCAATTTTCCTAATTATAGGTTTTTTAAAACAATATTTGGTTACTGATAATTGTCCTTCGGTATTGTAAGAGCAAAGCAGACTTTTTAGTGAGCGAGATATTGTACGGAAGGACTCTTATTGTGAGACGGACTGTCGCACTGACATCGGTGTCGCATCGGATGACGCAGGTCTCTGCCCGCTGGTGACGCTTGATGAACTCCCGCTTCCAAAACGGACCACAGAAGCTTGCTCCGAATAGACTGAATAGATTACAAGCCTCTTACGTTGTTGTTAGTCAACGGATTTTCTGTAAATGATTCCTTATAAAGTAATCTATGCACGGTTTCCGAATAAAGACTTAATTTATTGAATCTAGCAACATCAGTCGTTGAGCCGTCTTTCAGTGGAGCCAGCTACAGTAAGAGCTTGTCCATTACTAGCCGCCTGCCGCAGCAGATACCGATTGAATGAAGAAAACTAATGGTAACGTTAGCTAAAATTTGTAACTTCGTTAACGTTAGACGAATAAAAGTATTGCTCTGCATTCACGGGTCTACATGGACAGTGGTTCACTCATGCATCGAACGAGGGACGGACGCAAATCATCTTGACCACGGACGGGTTCGGCAGGCTATGGTGAGAGTACTGTACCTGTAAAAAGGTTAGGCCAGCTAACGAAGCTAGTGCTAGCTAACTCCAGCTACTTACTATAGAAACGTCAGAGGGATTCGGCATATGCCCATGCAACGGCTAGCAACGTTGAAGGTTTGAAACGCAACAATCGCGGCTAACAGGTACGAATGGATTCAACATTGCTACAACGAAGTATTTGGTGCGATTACAAGAAGCTAAAAGATATATTTGGCGCTGAAATAGACCAAGACTTCGTGTTTTGGCGCTAACAACCTTGAACCTTGAAGAGACTCATTGACCCACATTCTAGAGCCCAGACTTTATCTAGTTAAGTACATTTATAACGTTAACGTTACCTTCTGGTTGAAATTGACTTATGCATTCTAGATAACGGTCTCATTGAGTCAAGTAACATTAGTAAATCAGGTCAATTGTATACTCACTTTGTTTGATACTGTTGATTTCTGGTATTATATATGTGTGTTAAACCATGTGATTACAGCATTAATTCAGTATAGCTTTGATAGCATTTTGCGAGTATCTAGCTAAATGTGTAGTGTAGAAATTGAATTTTATGATAGGTCATGTCATTAATTTGTGCTAAAATGTCACTATCAGATCTCACCAAGCATCAGGAGTCATGAGTCTTAGGCTTAGAAGATCAGATTCAAAGCCTCCTAAGAGAAATTGAAGAGCTTAATTACAACCTAGAGCAACAGTGGAGGAAGAAATAAAAGAGTTGGAGATAGAAATTCAGAACAAATAACAGGCACTAAATAGCCTTTTAGAACAACAAGAGAACATAGATAGAACCTAACAAGGCCTGAGACGCACTAGCTGTCCCTATAGAGAAAAAGCTTGCTCTTCAACAAGAGGAAGCTCAAAAGAAGGAGAAGAAATTACTTGCTGTATATCAAAATTGGAAGGATGAGGTCCATAAAGCACGTCAACAACTGAAATCAGATCTCTCTACTTCTCAGTTAGCTGTCCTTATTGACACAGTAGAGGATTTAAAGGACGAAGGGATCAAATTATACAGTGAAATAAGACAACTTATCACACCGTCTTCAGAAATAAGACCCTGTGTGGATGCATGTGAAGCTGTCATGGTAGATGTTGGCAAGATATTTTATGAAAGAATTGCAGGCATTGATGAATTTGATGCTGGAATAGAGAAAAAGTTATTACATAAACTCAATGATTATACACACACGGTCTTTGGTTCTGATATCTCAGAAGTAAGTCAAACACACAGCCAGCCAAGCAGTAGTATTCTCTTAGTGGCCAAACGTGCAGATGCAGCAGCTGACGTTGCTGCTAAAGAAGCTGAATATGAGATGCCGTTGAAGGAAAGAGAACAAAAGGCTAAAATACAACAGCTAGAAGTAGAACATAGGAAAGCACTAGAATGTCAGGAAGGGGAGCTTGAAAAACTGCTAGCAGAGAAGAGTCTAAAGGCTGCTCAGGCCAAACTAAAAGTCTATACTCAGGAAACCGAAAGAGAGTTAAATGCCGAATTTAGATCAACATTTGAGTACACTGCGACTGAAAGGGAACCCAACATTGAAAACAGATCGCCGAATTGGGATGTATCCTCTCTTGTACACGCACTTCAGGACAATATTGCCTTAAGCAGACTACCCATCCCAGAGCCACCAATGTTTACAGGTGATCCCATCCAGTTTGTAGAGTGGAAAACGTCTTTCATTTCTCTTATCGATAAGAAGAACATCCCTGCCGCAGACAAACTCTTCTACTTAAAGAATGTGAGCGGTCCGGCCCGTAAAACTCTTGATGGAGCCTTTTACCGCAATGATGATGAGGCATATAATGACGCCTGGAACCGATTAAATAACAGATATGGACAGCCATTCATTATACAGAAGGCTTTTAGAGAAAAACTTGCGAAATGGCCCGGAATCAATTCAAAGGATGCAGTTGGCCTCAGAGAGTTCTCTGATTTTCTAAACACATATCCGGACACATTGTCGTATGTAAAAGGGCTTCACATCCTAAATGACTGTCGGGGAAACCAAAAATAATTACAGAAGCTTCCTGACTGGGCTATCTCTGGATGGAACCGACAGGTCACACACACTCTTGAGTCACGATCAAGATTTCCCTTCATTCAGAGAATTTGTAGAATTGGTGGCTAGGAAAGCAGAAATTTCATGCAACCCTTTTAACCTCAGTCTATGCTCTTCGCTCGCCAGACGCAGCAACAGAGAAACGTAACCTGTTAGAAAATAAAGGAAAGGTTAGAGTGCTGAGCACACAAACTAGCAATGAGGAAGAGCAAAAGTCAGCAGCGTAAAGATAAAGAGATGTTGTACTTTGATTAGATAGGAGATGGGAGACAGTGGTGTCTATGACACATTTCAACCAACTCTTATCAGATTCCAGTAGCTTGAACAGTGAAGAGAAGACCCAAGTTCTGGAGAGCAATTCTCAGGATGCTGCAGCTGAGAAGACTTCTGGTCAAGGAAACAATGATAGCGCAAGGAGCGCCGAGTTTAGTTCCGGTCAAAGTGGAGACACTAGATATTAAAATCTCTCAGGAAAAAACACAGAAAGATGAGGCTTTGGAGAATCTGTTCCAAGGAGACCAAGGCTTTGAACATGTTAAGCTTGAGAGAGAATCAGGTTTAGGTGAGGTCAAGGTTGAGCAGGAAATGTTAACTGACACTGAAGTGAAGAAAGAACCCGACTTTGACTTCACAAAGGAAGTTGAAAGGGATGGTGGCAGTCTAATTAAGCGTGAGCCAATGGATCCAACACCCTGTCCACCCCGACCTAGTGCCTTTAATGACAGAGAGAGATAACCCAAAGGAAGAAGATGGGCAGAATGTCTAAACCTCTACCAGTATCTCTTCCAGTCAAGAGTCTGATTTTTTCATCAACCTGTACTGTTTCAAGAAGGAAGAAACAAGACATAGATTAAATCTGAGCCAAAGGATAGTCCTGACAGGTCTGATAGGTCACACAGGAAGAAGTGTTCACAGTCATGGTCCGGAGACAGAAGAAGATCCAGGTCTCCATCCAGCGCTAGCTGCAGTGAGCGGGCGAGGCGGAAGAAGCATACACTCGGGAGCAGGGAGAGGAATAGTCGCAGAGAGAGAGATCGAGACAGAGAGCGGGTTTCCAATTATAATAAGAGACGTGGTTGATCTCGCTCAAAGTCAAAATCATGTTCCCGATCAAGGGAGGGGAGGAAATATTGCACATGATCGCAGGGCTCATCTTCCCACTCCAGAGACAGGATCGAGTTACGGTCAAAAGACAAAACAAGACCTAGGTCTAGATCTCATTCCAGAGGAAGAAGGAAAGAAGGGGGATCACCCAAGAGTTCACAGAAAGCATCGGGCTCTTCCTCATCTTCAAATGAGCCAAAAGATTCAAAAGACAAGAAAAAAGAGAAAGGCTGTGCTCAATACTACTCTCACTCTTCCCAGGCAGAATAGATGATACCTCACTTCGGGCCTTCTTTGATGAAGTGAAAGAAGTTTGTGTAAGATATAAACTTCAATGTATTTTACACACACAAACAGGATTTGTATTCCGGCCGTTTTCCCCGCTAGCGGGGGTTGACCGGTCCATGGATTCGTCTCCTCCAAGTCTCTCTATCGCTTGCCATCCCCTTCTCCAACCCCATCACCCTCATGTCATTCTCAACCACATCCTTCCATCGCCTCGCTGGTCGTCCCCTCCCTCGCGTTCCTGCCACTTCCATTGTTAAGACTAAAACAACTTCAATGTATTTTGTTCATGTTAAATGCTATGGACTGTTAACTAGAGGTCATTTTCTATGGAAATCATTTATATCAGTTGACACTTGAATTAATGATTTGGCGGGAGTGTAGATGGCCCTATGTTTAAGTATGCAAGTTGATTCATTCTAATATTTTCAAATGCCAATGTTACTAATTGTAGTTTATTTTTTTTACAATGTTTTGTTACTGATAATTGTCCTATGGTATTGTAAGAGCAAAGCAGACCTTTAGTGAGCAAGATATTATATGGAAGGACTCTTATTTTGAAACGGACTGTCGCACTGACACCGGTGTCGTCTCGGATGATGCGAGTCTCTGCTTGCTGGTGGCCCGAGACGCTTGAAGAACTCGCCCTTTCTGGCACGGACCACAGACTGTCAAGGCACGGCAAAGCTCGCTCCGTACAGACTCAGGAGATTGCAAGCTCTTACGTTGTTGTTGGTAAACGGATTGTCTGTAAATGAGTCTTTTTAAAGGCATCTATGCACTGTTTCCGAATAAAGACTTAATTTATTTAACCTAGCAACATCAGTCGTTGAGCTGTCTTTCAGTGGAGCCAGCTACACACCACATCTGTGTTAGTTTCAACACAACCAGGAATAGATTATCTATACATCGGATTTTATTTTGAGCATTCTCCTCCCGGTATCAGCATCTCTTATTCATATTATTTACACGTGACATTCTTTGTGACTGGAGCAATCTTCTATGAGCAACATGTACTACACTCATCACGCTCTGCACTTGGTCTCTCATCACTCCCGACCAACACTTCATTCAGTCCTAACCTCTGTGCATAGCTTAAATGTGGATTATATTATGTCCATTACAGTTAATTGATCATTGATGCGCTGTACTCTCACTCTGTGAGATGTCCTTGTCCTTTACCACTTATGTTATCCAATTGGGGTGGACTGCTTTATATTGAAGTGCAGGTAAACAAGACAAATCACTGGTATTCCTACTTATGATAGATTAATAGGTTTTTCTGGGTTTTGGTTTTGTTGTTTCTGAAAGTGTTTTTTTTCCAGGTGCAGGAAATCGGCAAGAATTTCAGAACAGCGGAGATGCATATTTTCAAAACATCGCGTCTCAGTTGCTTTGAAACCCATGAACACACTGCGGCAAAAGTTGGTCCACCCCAAGGATCGGGTCCCCCGGCACAAACAGAGTAACGTAGTGTACGCTGTTAAATGCCAGGAGGACTGCAGTGACTTGTACATCGGGGAGACCAAACAGACGCTAGCTAAGAGGATGGCGCAGCATAGGAGAGCCAACACGTCAGGTCAGGACTCTGTGGTCTACAGCCACCTACAGGCTAGTGGCCACTCATTCAAGGATGATGATGTTCACATCCTTGATAGGGAGGAACGCTGGTTTCATCTTACAATGCTGTGATTGCAATATTCCCCAGTCCTCTGTGAATGGTGCTCATTACCACTGAATGTGCAGTCAATGACCAGCTTGCATATGAACCCAGCCTATTGTTGTGTGGCATGGAACTGTATTGTTTATAAGGGCGGAGATGCTGCAGTCTGCTCAGACTGAAGATGTCACCTGTTTGAGTGCTGAAACATTTCTGAATAAACTTCTGATCCAGTTGAACAAATTAACTTTTTTTGCATCGTCCTGTGCAAGTTTTCCACATCAAAATCAAGATAAATAGACTTCTTTCTTTGTAGCGCTTTTCTAGTCTAATGGCCACTCCAAGCACTTTACGATATATCCGCACATTTGCCTGAGTATTGGGGGATTAAGGCCGGATGCCTTTCCCTGACCACTTGTGGTGGGATCAAACCCATGATGCCTGACCTAGATGTGCAGACTTTACCACTGAGCTAATGCAGCCCCAGGTCTGTGGATCGGGGCTGTCATACTCTGTACTGGAAGTAAAGCCTTCTACATTGTAATAAAGGGTTTTACAAATAAATCTGACTGAACTTACATTGGAAAATAAAGTTATTATGATATTTTTGATTTGATTTTGAGTACTCTCCTGCCTGTATCAACATCCCTGTCTCTCTCATTCTCTCTGTGGAAAGACACAGGCCTGCACGAGAGCATGAGAACATGTGTTGTCATGCACATTCCCACATCACATATCCCGCATGAGAAGAGGGGGTACATAGGTAGAAATGTAGAGAGAGAACTTTATTCCTCTATTTAGAGAGGAAGTATATCAGTCTGAGGCCTCCAGTATCATGTCAGCATAGCAAAGAGCTGTTTAAAGGAAAGAAGTAATAAAACAGCAGTGAACTCTTGCACTAAGACGTCATATGGAGGCCTGTGGATTTTTTTTGTCACAATATGCGGTAAGCCACTGAAAACTCAAAACAGATGTTCTGGACATGACTGTTTTTATTATTGAGTAACCAAGATGTGCAAATTAGAATGACTCTGTATGACATATGACTGTTTTCTTGGTAGGGCACAAACCACTTTGGCCCATAAACTGGGATGACTTAACTCAAAGAGGAAAGGATGTGTAACTGCACCGTGGGTAAACATTCCAGCATTGAGCAATTAGAGAACCTGTTCTAGCATGAATCTGGGCTTTTTTCCCACCATGTGAATGGCCTTAAATCATATGTGATTTAATCTTCATGGAACATATAGTATAATATTCATGGAGCGTAACTTGGACCAGAGAATCGGAGCTTCTGGAGGAGTCTTGTTCTCGCTTTTACAGACTGTTGTTACCAAGCGAGAACTGAGCCGGAAAGAGAGCTACCGGTCAATATTTGTTCCTACTCTCACCTATGGCCATGAAAGTTGGGTCACGACCAAAAGAACGAGATCCCAGATACAAGCGGCCAAAATGGGTTTTTCTCAGGAGGGTGTCTGGTGTCTCCCTTAGAAACAGAGTGAGAAGTTCAGACATCTGTGAGGGACTCAGAGTAGAGCTGCTGCTCCTTCAAGCAGAAAGGAGCCAGTTGAGGTGCTTCGGGCATCTAATAAAGATGCCACCTGGTCACCTCCCAAATGAGGGGTTCCAGGCACATCCAGCTGGGAGGAGGCCACGAGGTAGACAAAGGACCAGGGGGAAGGATTATACTGGCCTGGGAACATCTAGATCCCCGTTAGAGCTGGTTGATATGGCATGGGAAAGGAAAACTTGGAGTTCCTGGCGGAAATCCGCTATTTCTGCGAACCAGCCCCAATAAGCGGTTGATGATGGATCGAACATATAACTAATTCCACTGATTCTTGCCAATAAAACATGGAGTTAAAGCTCCCTATTGTTTGATTACATCCTTAAAAGTCCAACAAATTTATTCAAGAACTGATGATAACTGATAATGGAATGCGGACTTTTCCAGGTTGTCTCTACACCTCTTGCCCAATGAGTGCTGGGATAAGTTCCAGCATGACTCCATGGCCTATCTTTGGATAAGTGATTGATGTTGAATGGATGGATGTTAATTAACAAAGCTACAATTAGCATAGATTCAGGCTCAATAGCACAAATGCTCAAAAGCATGAATATTGATGATGTTCCCGTTTGCACTAAATGACTGTACTTGAAAGACAGTTGCTCCCATCCAGTATCATTTCAATCAGGTGCTTAATGGAAGTGATTTCTGTCTCAGTGTCCTTCACATCCTGTTTTCCGGCACTCAAATAAAAATCAAAGATTTTAAAAA
>OMLC01091070.1:0-12172 GCA_900302585.1 Regalecus glesne | reverse complement strand
GAATAAGGATAAGAATATGGTGTTTAGCTTAATCTATGCATTCAAAGAACAGCAACAGATACTAACAGACACACAGAGAAAATAACTGCACTACCAAAAGAGGAAAGAAGACACATCAATAATATATTTAGAAAGCAGAAAGGAAGAAGTACACAGAAACTGGAATACAACTGCAAAATAAAGGTCTTCTCTAAAAAAATATTAAAAGAAAAGGGATACTGAAGAAACTGATCAATAAACAGATGAGTGGCAGAAAATAAATGAATAAACGTGACATATAGGAGGAGTACCTTAACATATGGAGGGGCAAAGGATGATAAGTACCACCTGACTTCCTCTTCTCCATTTTCCACCTCCAGGCAGGCTTCTGAAGCAAAGCAGTACAACCCTGGTTTGTAAATCCCTTTCTATCGGGATCCAGAGTTGGTCTATTTGAATTATACCTTTGCCTGAATTATAATTCAAGCTGCTTGGAATCTTCTTTACTACCTGAAGTTTCCCCAGAGGGAGTAGCAGGGAAGACAATCATTTTGTGGCTGATCTCCACCAGTGCTTTGGGCTGTGGGGTCAGAAAGGGCTGACCAGTCTGGCTGCGGGTCCTAACCAAAGGCAAGAGAGGGGTGGCAGCCTGTGGAGTCAATGCTGACAGGGTCCTATCTGCGGGAGCTGCTGAAACGTCCAGAGTCAAATCCTGACGAATCTGAACCTTGATGGACTGAAACAACATATGTTTCCAGTGTTTAGCAGATGACATTCTCCAGTGACAAAAAGAGTACCAACATGAAGTAATTAACATTCAAAAAGGATTCAACATTATTCACGTCAGCTCGTCTGATATCTTATACCTTCTGATGACTGTCACATTGGATATAAATTTGTCCACTCCATGGTAGTAGTGCAGATTTGGTGGCTAGCGAGGGGTTGGGACTGATCAGAACCTGCAGGTGACACCTAGGTTAACAAAAAAACAGATAGTGGGGAAATAGTTGCATCAAAGGTAGGTAGGTAATGCTAGTAGGTCTGAAAGCCATCCTGACATTTTCCCTTTATGCAAGTATCATTCCACAACCTTCCATCTATTGGCGGATTAAAGGATCAAGCTGCATCACACAAATGATAACATGTTTAAGACTCCTTGCACGTTTCCTTTGTTGTCCTCATTTTCTATGTATGTGACCTCACATGAACCTGGGAGACCTGTAATTGGTGCCAGTGTAGTGGTCTGGATTATGATGCTTAAACTGATCTGTCTGCTGCTATTCTCACCTCTTTTAAGGATCCTCATCCACCTGTCTATTTGTCCACATGCAACATATGATGAATCTTGGCCTAGTGGCTTGATCTGGCGTGTTTGGATTTTAGATATTCATTGATTAATATCTTCATTATGAAGGAGGTTATAATTATTAGTACTCTTATCTTTTTAATTCAATAAGAATTCTGTTATCGTGATCATGTTGTATGATGTAAAGTGTGTCTTATTCTGTGTACACATCATCCATCACACATCTGTCTGTCTTGGGAGAGAGATCCTCCTCTGTGGCTCTCCCTGAGGTTTCTTCCTGTTAATGGTTTTTAAGGGAGTTGTTTCTGATCTGATGTGAGGGTCTAAGGACAGGATGTTGTGTTAATGTAAAGTCCACTGAAGCCCATTTTTAGTTTGTGATAATGGGCTATAAAATTGACTAGAAGCATACTTCTGGCAGTAGGGAGACAATGAACATTATTTTTTGATGACAAGTTTAATGCTATTACATTACACACCTTTACATCTTCAGTTTGTGGTATGTAAGAGCGATAGTGAATTCTTACTGTGGCTCTATAACTCCATGCTGGGGGGTGATGGTTAGGCAATGGGCAGGCCAGGACAACTCAAAACTCAGCTGTCTGGATGTGTTGTTCCGGATCTGAACCTGCCTGGTAGTGGCTGCACCATCTAGAACAATAACAATATAAGCATTGGTGATCTGTAATAAAGATTTATTTAGCAAAGCCAACAAAAGACTGCAGATGGTGAAAATCATTATCATATAATTTCCTCTGGTCACTGCCTGATGGCACCTACATCCTGTCAGACTCGAGATTAGCTTTAGGGCACTTACTCACATTGTTCACTCCTGACTACATTCTCGCTTGCGTTATACAAACTCTCAAAGGTAGGTTGCTTTGGATCGATGTGTTTGATGAATGAAATTGTAACATTTTATTCCAGAATCTTATCCCATGTTCATGTTAGCAGGATTTAAAAATCAGACCCCTTTAAAGCTGCAATAGAGAACATGAATATTATTTTTTATTCTTGTATCCTCCTTTTCCCCCACCTGAATTCCACGAGTTGCTTACTGCTGGGTCAGTCTCTTTGATACCTCTCTAGAAGGTCAACAGGAAGGAGGAAGCCGTAGCATGCGTCTCCTCCAAGTCACATGACAACAAGCACTCACTATTTTATACATTACGGTCTGGTGGGGAAAGCACAGTGCTTGGCCGTCAGAGGAGAATGAAGCAGAGTACTTTCCGCTCACTTAACCAAGAGGCCTGGACCACCCAGAGGGGGACACTAGTGAACCCAGAATACTTTATCCAACCTAACCCCTGTACCAGTGTGAGGCTTAGCCAATTACGACCCACTAGCTATGGACTTCTGGCCGTGGTTGGAAACAGCGCAGCCGGGAAATCAGTGAATCTCTTGAACTATTCCACAAGCAACCAGTAGGTCAGGATGAATGTGAATTGACACATGGATCTGCATTTGTAAGAATAGCCAATACAAATGCCCTCCCTCAGAAAAGACCTATGATTGGCCATAACTCTCCTCGCAACTCTTAAATTACAATATGCTGAACGGCTATGAAATGTTTGCCCAATGACGGCAAAAGCAAAAACAAACAAAAACGGCCCAACCCCAGCAAAGCGTTGAAATACATGAGTAGAACTTAAAATTGCAGCGAAACAATGCTATATTTCAATTCATGTTAGAACCCAAATTGCTACTTACTGATGGTGGGAGCAGTGAGGACAAGATGTTCTGGCTGAACGGACCAAGATTCCTGCTGCCTGTCCGAGGACTCTGAAGCCTTAGGGGAGAGACTCAGCACTCAAAACTTCATAGTCCATTTAATTCAGGCAAAATCCTTTTCCATTGTCTTCCATAAAAGATGCAATCAAAAATGTATTGAGAGCATATCGTCTATTAAAGAAGCTACATTGAAAATGCTACCTTATGGGATGGTTCTGCCACTCTTAGGGCCAGACCTTGGGGTCCTTTCACGGGTAGCACATCCAGGGACAAATTACTATTTGCGAAACCACAGGGAAATAGAGAGCAGTATTACATTCTTTATACACTTAAGTTATCAGCTCAGACCAAATGTGCAGGAAAAGATATTTGGAACAAAAGAAAATGTTTACACTATTTGATATAAACAAAGATAACCCCAAAATTGCAGACCAACAATATTTTGTCTAATTAGTGCTTTGTTATTAGTTGCATTTTAAGTAAGTTAGGGAATCATTTATTTATTTATTTTCAGTGGAAACACATTTTTATAAACTTCTTATTACCTAGAAGAAGGTATGACTTAAAAAACAGGATCTGTAATGTTTGGAAGCAGACGTTTGTCCCTCATAATCCTTCACAGACCACTATAATCCCCCTCCTCTTCCCATTTGAAATCTTACCCACACTTCAAAGCAAAAACAGAGTAGAATTGCATAATGTCTCAAATGAAAAATAAATGGATTCCCTTATGTCCCGCAAGGGGAAATTTAAAACTTCAGTGTCTTGCTCAAGAACACACTAGTCTTGATCTTATTGTAAATTAGAAATGGAGCTGGTGAGCTAAAATGTTTAGGATGTTTTTGTAGCCTAAATATTTTCTTTATATTTCACCAATACCAACAGCAGAACCATTAATCTCAGAATTGATCAATACAACAGTTTTTATCGCTGGTGCCTGTTGAATACAGTACCCATCCCTATGAGTAATATGTCAATATTTTCAGACCCACCACTGGCAACTATTCATTTAGCAATTGGCAATTTATTGTGAGATGGATAAGCAGATTTTTCCATTTGATGATAACCTTTGGCTGAAACAAATTTCTTGTCTGCCTGTTTTCAGAGAAAAAAAAACTAATCCACTTTGCTCCAATGAACCATGCTGTTGCTTACAGCCTTAAAATGAAAAACAAGGGGGAATAACAGAGCTAATCTGCATGGCTGACACATTATCCACATTAGGCCTCGTCCACACTGCTTACCTTTACCCGTGTGTGACAGCTACTTTACTGCTGAAACTTTCACAAGTGTAATGTCAACAGAGACAGCATTGCTGCTGAGGTGCTGCTACCACCAGTCCCATCTTTTTACTTTTGAGCTTTCCTTTGATAAATGCCATCAATAATCAAATATTTCATTTCTTTATATCTAATGAAAATTCAATTTTGCCTAGCTTGCTGCGGCTAATGATTAAAAAATGTTTTTTTTTGTCTGTGACATTCTACAGATATAGACATTGAAATTATAGTAAAAACTCTCAATTATGTAATGTATGATGTATATTGACAATTAGCAGTCTACTTTTACCAAGAAGCTTAAAGCAGAGAAAATAGGCTCAGTGCCAAAACTCTACATAAAAACACAACTCAGGCTGTCTGACCACTCGAACCTGTTAAAATGGGCAACGAAATGAAAAGAAAAGCGTTTCCATGGTGCACAGAGTAAATCAGGTAGGAAGTGTGGCCCGGGCCTTACTCTAAAAGCTTATAAAGCCCTATATGACCATAGGTATGTAGGGGCTAGTGTTGTCCAATGTAGGCTACATATGCTGAATGAAGCCCTTGATCCATTTTGAATTGTATTTGTGGCATATGTACTTGTTTGCCTATGCATGTTGGATGCTTATGAAATTTTAATTTCCAAAATAGAGGACTTTATAAAGAAATGTAAATTCCTCCTGTGAATAATTCAGCCCATTACCTATTCCAGATGTATTTGTCAATTAGCTAAGCCCTAGTATAAACATATGTAAAAGGCATTATTAAATTTTGGGGATGACTATCATTATGAAATTGCAATACAATTCTCAAATCATAGCACTAATATTAAAATTCTTGTCTGTGGCCTTGCCTAATGGTTGCCAGCTCCCGTCTTCCCTAAGTGGTCTTTTTAAAATGCTATGGTTAAGATACAGTAGGCTCTTGCATGTTTTGTTTCAGTAACAGCTCATGTACATGATGGTACCTGTCTGTCTCCAAGTCCTGCTTAATAGATGACTCCATGGGCTCAGTGTGGTCACTCTCGCCAGTATCTGAACTCTCTGTGCTGCCCATCAGCGACAGGACTACCTTACTCATATTCCCATAGAAGATTTGGGCTTCATTCGGTCTCTGTGGCAAGTCATAGGCTACAGGGGAAGATCAACATCAGTGAAATCCGTTACCACGCAACACATTTTAGGCTCTTTTTTGGAGGAAATTAGATTCTGGTATTATCGTTTTGTTATGAAATGAGTAGCAATGAAAACAATGAAGTTATCCAGAATTCAGATGTTTTTTGCTCATATCCTTCTAGCATCAGTTTCTCACTTCAACCAAATCTAACCAGATCTCAACTCTCCAACGGGCAAACCAAGATCCATTACAAAATATCTTACCCTCTGTAATCTGATCCTCTCCTAAGAACTTTGTGTTGAATTCAATATTCTTCAGTATGCTATTCTCAGAAAGAATCTTCTTTCCACTCTCCACCTTACTCTGCAACAACCTGGGGGGGAAAACACAGAATAAATGGGCAAACAATAAAGACAACAAAAATTAATAAATAAACAGAAACATTTTTTAATCCAATTCAATGCCAATTGGGTATGCTTTTATCAATGCTTTGGGAGTATTATGTCATCTTAAATTATAGCTTAGCTCATATGCCATCTCTTATTGCAACTAGCCAAACAAGAAAAACATTGTCCTGCAGGATATACTAGGGCAGTGAATGGTAACACTTGGCTGAATGAGAAAATTCAAAACCAATTTCTCTAAAATACTCATTTCAACAATAAAGAAAATTGTATTAGAGAAGAACTCCCATGTGGGGGTCTCATTGTGCAAACAGTACTTCCACATCACATAAATGTAACAAATTGCGTCTTGAATCCCAAACCAGCCAATGAACTTATCAGATTGTTTTGATTGAATAACTATTCTTTACTTTCCCTCATTGTGTTTCGCCAAATGCTAATGTCAAAAAAATTCACTTTAATAAACAAAATAATTGTCGCCATGTCTGACCTCCGGTATTGCTGCCTGGAAACTTCATCTCCACAGAAAAAACAAAGAGTAACGAGCAGCGCATTTGCTGACTGACACAGAGACACCTCTCGCTGGGTGGACTTGAGAAGTACTGTGATCACCTAGAAATACATACACATACGCACACATTGAGAGGGCTACATTACAGGATTAGCATTCATATGACAGACAGGCACCACCTAGTAGGATTTAAGAAGCTGACACTGAATCAGGGGGGCGGCATAGCTCAGTGGGTAGAGCGGTTGTCTGGGAATCAGAAGGTTACAGGATCGATCCCTGGCCCTGCATATAGCATGTCGAGGTGTCCTTGAGCAAGACACGGAACCCCCAACTGCTCACTTGATGTACGTGGCTCTGGATAAGAGTGTCTGCTAAATGCCTGTAATGTAATAATGATTGCACGAATTTAAAAACACCTTCTATGCCAAAACCTTGAACTTTCCCTCTTGTTTAAAATGTATTCTTGTCTGAACTTCAAATTTCAAGTCCCTCAACTTCTGACAGTCATTCATTCCTACACTACAATATAATGTTTTTTCAGGCATTCTAGGCTTCATTGACAGGCGAGTCACCGTAGACAGCAAACGGAGAGTGTAAGGAAAGAGATGCAACAAAAGTCCCAAGCTGGAATCCAATCCAGGATGATGTATTAAGGCCAGAGCCAATGTGGTATACCAGCTGAGCCACCAAGCTGCCAAATAATATAATCTTTTAATATCAGTTTAATAAGGTGTCCTACCTCTTGCGTTCTCTCTTTCAGGACAAATTGTGATGGGGAGAGGCTAATGACAGAGGGATCCATGATGGAGCGCGTCTGCATGTCAGAGTAAGCCTCAGCTTTGATGAAGGCTGCCCTGGAGCCAGTGTTCCTCACACACAGACACACCTTGCTGACTTTGCCAACAGCTATGCCTGTTAGCGTGGTGACATAGCCATCTGCTCGTTTCCTCAGATCCTCCAGGATGATATTGCTGGTGCCACCATACCCTGAAAGAGGAATCTGAGATAACATGGGAGTAAACTTATGATATAGTTATCCTTAATGCACATTTCTTCTAAAGCCAAGCTTTAGAAGAATTATTAGTTGATTATCAGTAGTGAAAAGAATAATGACAGTGTGTCTATACCTACACACACACCACAGAGCAGAAAACATTTAAGATTTATGAAAAGCTTATAGAAGTAGCAGTCAGGAAAAAAAAGGCAAACGTTACAAAGAAAACAAGAAAATGATGAGAGGAAAATAGATAGCAGGTGATAAAAGAAACCAGAGAGATGTAAAATAAAAGTCAGATTCTCACCGTAAACTTGATCCCTGGCTGTGAGGGCCGTACTCCAGATTGTTTGATCTCAAGCTTGGCCAACATACAGGCCACCCTGGTGGGTGCAAAGAGCAAGTGTATCGTCACATCCTCTTTAGGACGAATTGACAACTCCCCGTGTCTTGTCAAACGCTCCTCTGGACTGAACATACTCTGGAGCTGAAAGAGAGAAATACACTACATGGTAATTTGGTTGGTTTCACAATTATATATTAATAGTTGAACAGACATCCATCCATCCAATTTCAACTGGTTATCTGAAGCCAGGTAATGGAGTTATGCTGGAGCCTGTTCCAGCACTCATTGGGAGAAGGCAAGGACCTATCCTGGACAGATCCCCATTCCATCACAGAGTATATCATTTAAAAAAAAACACATCTTTTTTCTTGCCATATGTTGGCAGCTCACTGCTCCTATAAAATAGGATGGGTTAAAATGCAGAGAAATCCAAATTTACCCTTGCAGGACTGATAAGGGAATCAATTTATTTGATTTATTTATTTAAACCCAATGAAAAAAACAGTATGGGTTCAGAAAATTTTACCTGAAAACAATCTTGGTCTTGACCACGGATTAGCAATCGTAGTTGCTGGAACAAACTGGAAGAATTGTTCCTTAGAACCAGCTTCTGTTGCCTTTGAAAGGGACAGACAAACATTAGTCCTTCATCTCTAAAAGGAACCAATCCAGAACATTGATAAGATACCAAATAAGGTTTCTGAAAATTATTTTAAAAGAAAGGCTCTTTGCTAAAAAAACATGTTCATCAGAAAATTCTAAATCTGCATGAGCTGGTAAACTACTGCAGCCTCTTTAAAGATCATCATCCATCTGTCCACATTCTATAAATGATGAGAAATAGTCTAGTGGGTAGATCTGGCATATTTGCATTCTAGATGGTCATTAATTGGCACTGTCGCTAAGGATTTTATCAATATCTATCCATCCATCGTCAACCGCTTATCTGGGGTTGAGTCCCAGAGGTACCAGATTTCAGCCGGAAATTCCAAGTTTTCCTTTCCCTTGCAACATCAACTAGCTCTGACTGGAGGATCGCAAGGCATTTCCAGAACAGTATACAGATAAAATCCCTCCACCTGGTCCTCAGTCTATCCTCTGGCCTCCTCCCAGCTGGCCATGCCTGGAAAACTTCATTTGGGAGGTAACCTGGTGGCCTCCTGATTAGATGCCCAAAGTACCTCAACTGGCTCCTTTCAACTTGAAGGAGCAGAGGCTCTACTCAGAGTCCCTCGTGATAACTGGACCTATCATATCTTCAAGGGAGACATCAGCCACCCTCCTGAGAATACCCATTTCAGCTGCTTATATCCATGATCTTGTTCTTTCTGTCATGTCCAGCTTTCATGGCCAGAGTAGGAACAAACACTGACCAGTAGATGGAGAGCTTTGTCTTCTGGCTCAGCTCTCTCTTGGTAACCATGGTTTGGTCAAGTGAGCTCAGTACTGCTCCAGCAGCTCTGATTCTCTGGTCCAACTCATGCTCCATCTTCCCCTCACTGGAGAACCCTGAGAGACTTGAACTCCCTCACTTGGGGTCAGGACTCATTCCCTACTCAGAGTGGACCATCCTCTGGTGTCCTGCTGAGAACCATGGTCTCAGATTTAGAGGTGCTGATCCTCATCCCTGCTGCTCCACACTCAGCTGTGAACTGATCCAGAGACTGTTGGAGGTCGCAGACTGATGATGTCATCAGAACCACATCCTCTCTACACAGCAGTGATGTGATCCTCAGTCCACTGAACTATGACCCCTCTCCTCCACCACTACACCTCCACATCCTGTCCATGAACATCACAAACAGGACAGGTGACAAGGAGCAGCCTTGGTGGAGGACAACCCTCACCAGGCAGGAGTCTGACTCACTATCTAGAACCCAGACACAGCTCTCACTGTGGGCCTACAGAGACTGGATGGTCCTGAGTAGTGACCCCTCACCCCATACTCCCGCAGCACCTCCCACAATATCTCCTGGGGGACCTGGTCATAAACCTCCTCCAGATCTACCGAACACATGTAGACTGGATGGACATCCTCCCAGACCCCCTCCAGGACCCTTGTGAGTGTAAAGAGCTGCTCTGTTGTTCCTCCACCAGGACAGAATCCACATTGTTCCTCTTCAGTCTGAGGTTCTACTATCAGCTGGACCCTCCTGTCCAGAACCTTAGAGGAGAATTCCCAGGGAGGCTGAGTCATGTGATGCCTCTGTAATTACCACACACCCTCTGGTCCCCCTGTCTGAACACTGGGACCACCACCCCTGTCTGCCACTCTTTAGGCACTGCCCTGGAATTCCACCTGATGTTGAAGATACGTGTCATCCATGACAGCCCCTCAACACCCAGAGCCTTCAGCATCTCTGGATGGATCTCATCAATCCCTGGGGCTTTGCCACTGTAGAGATGTTTGACTACTCCAGTGACCTCCTCCAGGGAGACTGATGTTGATCCTCCATCATCCTCCAGCTCTGCCTCCATCCTAGAGGGTGGGTTAGCCATATACCATTAACTGTATACAATTAACCATATACCATTAGTCATACAATTAATGACATACTGCAGCCAATATACAGTACTAACAGTTTGGTGCCAACATGTTTAATTAGAAATTAAATTGACAGCACTTGACATTGACATTCAGGATAAAACTAAATCCGAACCATCTATTTTGATTCCGTGGGAATTTCAAGACAATATCACAAAAAAATGAATTTTAATGAAAAGTTTAATCATTTTTTTATGATTGCTTCACCTAGATTATTGAGAGCAAGCATTAGATATTCAAGACAAAATGTGATGAATGAATTTCCAGGTCATGATGACTACAATGTATTACTACTACGACTACTACTACTACTACTACTACTACTACTACTACTACTACTACTACTACTACCACTACTACTACTGCTGCTGCTACTACCACTACTACTACTACCACCATTACTACTGCTACTGTCTTGATGCTGCTCAATAATCCAGGTCAGGGAATCACAAAATAAGGTGAATCGGTTCAACTGGATCATTAGTTTATTTATTAGAGACGTGTCCTCTCTCCTCCAGGAGACATGTTGAGTCTGAGCTGACTGCAGCATCCCCACCCTGATAAACAACACAGTGATACCACACCACTAAAGGCTGGCTTCATATGAGAGCTGCTCATTGGCTGGACACTCAGTGGTCATGAGGACTATTCACAGAGGACTGGGGAATAGGATCAATCACAGCATCAATCACACCCCTATGCAAGGCTGGTCGTTCCCTCTTAGATGGCCTCTTTAACACCCCTTTCAAACCAGCGTCCCTCTCCATCAAAGATGAGATAAGGAAGAACACTGGCTCCTCTAATATACTGGTTTCTAATCTTCTAGTTCTGTCCTTCCTCACTCCCAATGTAAATCTCAGCATCTTCACCTCCTCCACCTCCAGCTCCACCTCCTGTCTGTCTGTCAGTGCTACTGTCTCCACACTAGACAACATAGCTGGTCTCACCACCATCTGTAGACCTTCCCTTTCAGTCTTGCTGGTACCCTTCTGTCACACATCACCCTCCCCTGACACCTCCTGTCTTTTATTAGTAGGATTGTTGATGGACTAATTCTTATTCAGTCCTTTTCTAGTATAATGACCACTCAAAGTACTTTATAATGTACTCTCAGTTCCCTCCCTGTGTTTCATGGGTCACCACTGTGGTTTTTATAGTTTTCATTTATACTGTGTATAGTGGCCTCAACCAATCAGTATGGTTCTGTCTGTCTGCATTACATTTTTTATCGGCTTCCCTTCCTGACTCAACTACTCACCCTATGGAATGGGGCAGGGTTCGTGGTTGTGTCAGGAAGGGGTCTGTTTGTCTGGGATACTGTCTCCAAACCATACAACAAATATGTCGATCATGACGACCACTGTTGGGCACCCAGTTAGTTGGAATATAGGTCTGCCATTCTGTGTGTCTCTCAGGTAGGGAGTATGATAAGGAGGGGAACCTGCGGTCCTGGTGGCTAAACTCGTCGGTGGAAGCTTTTGGTCGGAGGACAGAGTGTATGGTACAGCAGTACACCCGCTATGCTGACAACGGAGAAAATGTCAATGGAAAACAAACACTGGGTGAAAACATCGCCGACAATGGAGGACTGAAAGCAGCCTATCATGTCAGTAACACACATACACACACTACTGTGTCTGCTATGTTATGGAGTATAGTCTGTATGTGTTGTCGCAATCAGTGAGTTATTGATGGGATGTGTGTATGTGTGTCTCTTGTGTGTTCTGTAGGCTTACCGTTCATGGGTAAAGAAGAACGGGGAGGAGAAGAGACTTCCTGCTGTCAATCTGACAAATGACCAGCTCTTCTTTGTGGGTTTTGCTCAGGTGAGACAAATTACACACTGGGACACACTTCCGGGTGTTTAACTTCCATTAAAAAACACAAGAATATTAACTTCAAAGTCAATAACAACACTCCCCAACAGTATTTAACATTTTTTTCTTCTGACACCATTCATCACAGAACAGACCAATATGAC
>OMLC01091068.1:0-12850 GCA_900302585.1 Regalecus glesne | reverse complement strand
GAATAAGGATAAGAATATGGTGTTTAGCTTAATCTATGCATTCAAAGAACAGCAACAGATACTAACAGACACACAGAGAAAATAACTGCACTACCAAAAGAGGAAAGAAGACACATCAATAATATATTTAGAAAGCAGAAAGGAAGAAGTACACAGAAACTGGAATACAACTGCAAAATAAAGGTCTTCTCTAAAAAAATATTAAAAGAAAAGGGATACTGAAGAAACTGATCAATAAACAGATGAGTGGCAGAAAATAAATGAATAAACGTGACATATAGGAGGAGTACCTTAACATATGGAGGGGCAAAGGATGATAAGTACCACCTGACTTCCTCTTCTCCATTTTCCACCTCCAGGCAGGCTTCTGAAGCAAAGCAGTACAACCCTGGTTTGTAAATCCCTTTCTATCGGGATCCAGAGTTGGTCTATTTGAATTATACCTTTGCCTGAATTATAATTCAAGCTGCTTGGAATCTTCTTTACTACCTGAAGTTTCCCCAGAGGGAGTAGCAGGGAAGACAATCATTTTGTGGCTGATCTCCACCAGTGCTTTGGGCTGTGGGGTCAGAAAGGGCTGACCAGTCTGGCTGCGGGTCCTAACCAAAGGCAAGAGAGGGGTGGCAGCCTGTGGAGTCAATGCTGACAGGGTCCTATCTGCGGGAGCTGCTGAAACGTCCAGAGTCAAATCCTGACGAATCTGAACCTTGATGGACTGAAACAACATATGTTTCCAGTGTTTAGCAGATGACATTCTCCAGTGACAAAAAGAGTACCAACATGAAGTAATTAACATTCAAAAAGGATTCAACATTATTCACGTCAGCTCGTCTGATATCTTATACCTTCTGATGACTGTCACATTGGATATAAATTTGTCCACTCCATGGTAGTAGTGCAGATTTGGTGGCTAGCGAGGGGTTGGGACTGATCAGAACCTGCAGGTGACACCTAGGTTAACAAAAAAACAGATAGTGGGGAAATAGTTGCATCAAAGGTAGGTAGGTAATGCTAGTAGGTCTGAAAGCCATCCTGACATTTTCCCTTTATGCAAGTATCATTCCACAACCTTCCATCTATTGGCGGATTAAAGGATCAAGCTGCATCACACAAATGATAACATGTTTAAGACTCCTTGCACGTTTCCTTTGTTGTCCTCATTTTCTATGTATGTGACCTCACATGAACCTGGGAGACCTGTAATTGGTGCCAGTGTAGTGGTCTGGATTATGATGCTTAAACTGATCTGTCTGCTGCTATTCTCACCTCTTTTAAGGATCCTCATCCACCTGTCTATTTGTCCACATGCAACATATGATGAATCTTGGCCTAGTGGCTTGATCTGGCGTGTTTGGATTTTAGATATTCATTGATTAATATCTTCATTATGAAGGAGGTTATAATTATTAGTACTCTTATCTTTTTAATTCAATAAGAATTCTGTTATCGTGATCATGTTGTATGATGTAAAGTGTGTCTTATTCTGTGTACACATCATCCATCACACATCTGTCTGTCTTGGGAGAGAGATCCTCCTCTGTGGCTCTCCCTGAGGTTTCTTCCTGTTAATGGTTTTTAAGGGAGTTGTTTCTGATCTGATGTGAGGGTCTAAGGACAGGATGTTGTGTTAATGTAAAGTCCACTGAAGCCCATTTTTAGTTTGTGATAATGGGCTATAAAATTGACTAGAAGCATACTTCTGGCAGTAGGGAGACAATGAACATTATTTTTTGATGACAAGTTTAATGCTATTACATTACACACCTTTACATCTTCAGTTTGTGGTATGTAAGAGCGATAGTGAATTCTTACTGTGGCTCTATAACTCCATGCTGGGGGGTGATGGTTAGGCAATGGGCAGGCCAGGACAACTCAAAACTCAGCTGTCTGGATGTGTTGTTCCGGATCTGAACCTGCCTGGTAGTGGCTGCACCATCTAGAACAATAACAATATAAGCATTGGTGATCTGTAATAAAGATTTATTTAGCAAAGCCAACAAAAGACTGCAGATGGTGAAAATCATTATCATATAATTTCCTCTGGTCACTGCCTGATGGCACCTACATCCTGTCAGACTCGAGATTAGCTTTAGGGCACTTACTCACATTGTTCACTCCTGACTACATTCTCGCTTGCGTTATACAAACTCTCAAAGGTAGGTTGCTTTGGATCGATGTGTTTGATGAATGAAATTGTAACATTTTATTCCAGAATCTTATCCCATGTTCATGTTAGCAGGATTTAAAAATCAGACCCCTTTAAAGCTGCAATAGAGAACATGAATATTATTTTTTATTCTTGTATCCTCCTTTTCCCCCACCTGAATTCCACGAGTTGCTTACTGCTGGGTCAGTCTCTTTGATACCTCTCTAGAAGGTCAACAGGAAGGAGGAAGCCGTAGCATGCGTCTCCTCCAAGTCACATGACAACAAGCACTCACTATTTTATACATTACGGTCTGGTGGGGAAAGCACAGTGCTTGGCCGTCAGAGGAGAATGAAGCAGAGTACTTTCCGCTCACTTAACCAAGAGGCCTGGACCACCCAGAGGGGGACACTAGTGAACCCAGAATACTTTATCCAACCTAACCCCTGTACCAGTGTGAGGCTTAGCCAATTACGACCCACTAGCTATGGACTTCTGGCCGTGGTTGGAAACAGCGCAGCCGGGAAATCAGTGAATCTCTTGAACTATTCCACAAGCAACCAGTAGGTCAGGATGAATGTGAATTGACACATGGATCTGCATTTGTAAGAATAGCCAATACAAATGCCCTCCCTCAGAAAAGACCTATGATTGGCCATAACTCTCCTCGCAACTCTTAAATTACAATATGCTGAACGGCTATGAAATGTTTGCCCAATGACGGCAAAAGCAAAAACAAACAAAAACGGCCCAACCCCAGCAAAGCGTTGAAATACATGAGTAGAACTTAAAATTGCAGCGAAACAATGCTATATTTCAATTCATGTTAGAACCCAAATTGCTACTTACTGATGGTGGGAGCAGTGAGGACAAGATGTTCTGGCTGAACGGACCAAGATTCCTGCTGCCTGTCCGAGGACTCTGAAGCCTTAGGGGAGAGACTCAGCACTCAAAACTTCATAGTCCATTTAATTCAGGCAAAATCCTTTTCCATTGTCTTCCATAAAAGATGCAATCAAAAATGTATTGAGAGCATATCGTCTATTAAAGAAGCTACATTGAAAATGCTACCTTATGGGATGGTTCTGCCACTCTTAGGGCCAGACCTTGGGGTCCTTTCACGGGTAGCACATCCAGGGACAAATTACTATTTGCGAAACCACAGGGAAATAGAGAGCAGTATTACATTCTTTATACACTTAAGTTATCAGCTCAGACCAAATGTGCAGGAAAAGATATTTGGAACAAAAGAAAATGTTTACACTATTTGATATAAACAAAGATAACCCCAAAATTGCAGACCAACAATATTTTGTCTAATTAGTGCTTTGTTATTAGTTGCATTTTAAGTAAGTTAGGGAATCATTTATTTATTTATTTTCAGTGGAAACACATTTTTATAAACTTCTTATTACCTAGAAGAAGGTATGACTTAAAAAACAGGATCTGTAATGTTTGGAAGCAGACGTTTGTCCCTCATAATCCTTCACAGACCACTATAATCCCCCTCCTCTTCCCATTTGAAATCTTACCCACACTTCAAAGCAAAAACAGAGTAGAATTGCATAATGTCTCAAATGAAAAATAAATGGATTCCCTTATGTCCCGCAAGGGGAAATTTAAAACTTCAGTGTCTTGCTCAAGAACACACTAGTCTTGATCTTATTGTAAATTAGAAATGGAGCTGGTGAGCTAAAATGTTTAGGATGTTTTTGTAGCCTAAATATTTTCTTTATATTTCACCAATACCAACAGCAGAACCATTAATCTCAGAATTGATCAATACAACAGTTTTTATCGCTGGTGCCTGTTGAATACAGTACCCATCCCTATGAGTAATATGTCAATATTTTCAGACCCACCACTGGCAACTATTCATTTAGCAATTGGCAATTTATTGTGAGATGGATAAGCAGATTTTTCCATTTGATGATAACCTTTGGCTGAAACAAATTTCTTGTCTGCCTGTTTTCAGAGAAAAAAAAACTAATCCACTTTGCTCCAATGAACCATGCTGTTGCTTACAGCCTTAAAATGAAAAACAAGGGGGAATAACAGAGCTAATCTGCATGGCTGACACATTATCCACATTAGGCCTCGTCCACACTGCTTACCTTTACCCGTGTGTGACAGCTACTTTACTGCTGAAACTTTCACAAGTGTAATGTCAACAGAGACAGCATTGCTGCTGAGGTGCTGCTACCACCAGTCCCATCTTTTTACTTTTGAGCTTTCCTTTGATAAATGCCATCAATAATCAAATATTTCATTTCTTTATATCTAATGAAAATTCAATTTTGCCTAGCTTGCTGCGGCTAATGATTAAAAAATGTTTTTTTTTGTCTGTGACATTCTACAGATATAGACATTGAAATTATAGTAAAAACTCTCAATTATGTAATGTATGATGTATATTGACAATTAGCAGTCTACTTTTACCAAGAAGCTTAAAGCAGAGAAAATAGGCTCAGTGCCAAAACTCTACATAAAAACACAACTCAGGCTGTCTGACCACTCGAACCTGTTAAAATGGGCAACGAAATGAAAAGAAAAGCGTTTCCATGGTGCACAGAGTAAATCAGGTAGGAAGTGTGGCCCGGGCCTTACTCTAAAAGCTTATAAAGCCCTATATGACCATAGGTATGTAGGGGCTAGTGTTGTCCAATGTAGGCTACATATGCTGAATGAAGCCCTTGATCCATTTTGAATTGTATTTGTGGCATATGTACTTGTTTGCCTATGCATGTTGGATGCTTATGAAATTTTAATTTCCAAAATAGAGGACTTTATAAAGAAATGTAAATTCCTCCTGTGAATAATTCAGCCCATTACCTATTCCAGATGTATTTGTCAATTAGCTAAGCCCTAGTATAAACATATGTAAAAGGCATTATTAAATTTTGGGGATGACTATCATTATGAAATTGCAATACAATTCTCAAATCATAGCACTAATATTAAAATTCTTGTCTGTGGCCTTGCCTAATGGTTGCCAGCTCCCGTCTTCCCTAAGTGGTCTTTTTAAAATGCTATGGTTAAGATACAGTAGGCTCTTGCATGTTTTGTTTCAGTAACAGCTCATGTACATGATGGTACCTGTCTGTCTCCAAGTCCTGCTTAATAGATGACTCCATGGGCTCAGTGTGGTCACTCTCGCCAGTATCTGAACTCTCTGTGCTGCCCATCAGCGACAGGACTACCTTACTCATATTCCCATAGAAGATTTGGGCTTCATTCGGTCTCTGTGGCAAGTCATAGGCTACAGGGGAAGATCAACATCAGTGAAATCCGTTACCACGCAACACATTTTAGGCTCTTTTTTGGAGGAAATTAGATTCTGGTATTATCGTTTTGTTATGAAATGAGTAGCAATGAAAACAATGAAGTTATCCAGAATTCAGATGTTTTTTGCTCATATCCTTCTAGCATCAGTTTCTCACTTCAACCAAATCTAACCAGATCTCAACTCTCCAACGGGCAAACCAAGATCCATTACAAAATATCTTACCCTCTGTAATCTGATCCTCTCCTAAGAACTTTGTGTTGAATTCAATATTCTTCAGTATGCTATTCTCAGAAAGAATCTTCTTTCCACTCTCCACCTTACTCTGCAACAACCTGGGGGGGAAAACACAGAATAAATGGGCAAACAATAAAGACAACAAAAATTAATAAATAAACAGAAACATTTTTTAATCCAATTCAATGCCAATTGGGTATGCTTTTATCAATGCTTTGGGAGTATTATGTCATCTTAAATTATAGCTTAGCTCATATGCCATCTCTTATTGCAACTAGCCAAACAAGAAAAACATTGTCCTGCAGGATATACTAGGGCAGTGAATGGTAACACTTGGCTGAATGAGAAAATTCAAAACCAATTTCTCTAAAATACTCATTTCAACAATAAAGAAAATTGTATTAGAGAAGAACTCCCATGTGGGGGTCTCATTGTGCAAACAGTACTTCCACATCACATAAATGTAACAAATTGCGTCTTGAATCCCAAACCAGCCAATGAACTTATCAGATTGTTTTGATTGAATAACTATTCTTTACTTTCCCTCATTGTGTTTCGCCAAATGCTAATGTCAAAAAAATTCACTTTAATAAACAAAATAATTGTCGCCATGTCTGACCTCCGGTATTGCTGCCTGGAAACTTCATCTCCACAGAAAAAACAAAGAGTAACGAGCAGCGCATTTGCTGACTGACACAGAGACACCTCTCGCTGGGTGGACTTGAGAAGTACTGTGATCACCTAGAAATACATACACATACGCACACATTGAGAGGGCTACATTACAGGATTAGCATTCATATGACAGACAGGCACCACCTAGTAGGATTTAAGAAGCTGACACTGAATCAGGGGGGCGGCATAGCTCAGTGGGTAGAGCGGTTGTCTGGGAATCAGAAGGTTACAGGATCGATCCCTGGCCCTGCATATAGCATGTCGAGGTGTCCTTGAGCAAGACACGGAACCCCCAACTGCTCACTTGATGTACGTGGCTCTGGATAAGAGTGTCTGCTAAATGCCTGTAATGTAATAATGATTGCACGAATTTAAAAACACCTTCTATGCCAAAACCTTGAACTTTCCCTCTTGTTTAAAATGTATTCTTGTCTGAACTTCAAATTTCAAGTCCCTCAACTTCTGACAGTCATTCATTCCTACACTACAATATAATGTTTTTTCAGGCATTCTAGGCTTCATTGACAGGCGAGTCACCGTAGACAGCAAACGGAGAGTGTAAGGAAAGAGATGCAACAAAAGTCCCAAGCTGGAATCCAATCCAGGATGATGTATTAAGGCCAGAGCCAATGTGGTATACCAGCTGAGCCACCAAGCTGCCAAATAATATAATCTTTTAATATCAGTTTAATAAGGTGTCCTACCTCTTGCGTTCTCTCTTTCAGGACAAATTGTGATGGGGAGAGGCTAATGACAGAGGGATCCATGATGGAGCGCGTCTGCATGTCAGAGTAAGCCTCAGCTTTGATGAAGGCTGCCCTGGAGCCAGTGTTCCTCACACACAGACACACCTTGCTGACTTTGCCAACAGCTATGCCTGTTAGCGTGGTGACATAGCCATCTGCTCGTTTCCTCAGATCCTCCAGGATGATATTGCTGGTGCCACCATACCCTGAAAGAGGAATCTGAGATAACATGGGAGTAAACTTATGATATAGTTATCCTTAATGCACATTTCTTCTAAAGCCAAGCTTTAGAAGAATTATTAGTTGATTATCAGTAGTGAAAAGAATAATGACAGTGTGTCTATACCTACACACACACCACAGAGCAGAAAACATTTAAGATTTATGAAAAGCTTATAGAAGTAGCAGTCAGGAAAAAAAAGGCAAACGTTACAAAGAAAACAAGAAAATGATGAGAGGAAAATAGATAGCAGGTGATAAAAGAAACCAGAGAGATGTAAAATAAAAGTCAGATTCTCACCGTAAACTTGATCCCTGGCTGTGAGGGCCGTACTCCAGATTGTTTGATCTCAAGCTTGGCCAACATACAGGCCACCCTGGTGGGTGCAAAGAGCAAGTGTATCGTCACATCCTCTTTAGGACGAATTGACAACTCCCCGTGTCTTGTCAAACGCTCCTCTGGACTGAACATACTCTGGAGCTGAAAGAGAGAAATACACTACATGGTAATTTGGTTGGTTTCACAATTATATATTAATAGTTGAACAGACATCCATCCATCCAATTTCAACTGGTTATCTGAAGCCAGGTAATGGAGTTATGCTGGAGCCTGTTCCAGCACTCATTGGGAGAAGGCAAGGACCTATCCTGGACAGATCCCCATTCCATCACAGAGTATATCATTTAAAAAAAAACACATCTTTTTTCTTGCCATATGTTGGCAGCTCACTGCTCCTATAAAATAGGATGGGTTAAAATGCAGAGAAATCCAAATTTACCCTTGCAGGACTGATAAGGGAATCAATTTATTTGATTTATTTATTTAAACCCAATGAAAAAAACAGTATGGGTTCAGAAAATTTTACCTGAAAACAATCTTGGTCTTGACCACGGATTAGCAATCGTAGTTGCTGGAACAAACTGGAAGAATTGTTCCTTAGAACCAGCTTCTGTTGCCTTTGAAAGGGACAGACAAACATTAGTCCTTCATCTCTAAAAGGAACCAATCCAGAACATTGATAAGATACCAAATAAGGTTTCTGAAAATTATTTTAAAAGAAAGGCTCTTTGCTAAAAAAACATGTTCATCAGAAAATTCTAAATCTGCATGAGCTGGTAAACTACTGCAGCCTCTTTAAAGATCATCATCCATCTGTCCACATTCTATAAATGATGAGAAATAGTCTAGTGGGTAGATCTGGCATATTTGCATTCTAGATGGTCATTAATTGGCACTGTCGCTAAGGATTTTATCAATATCTATCCATCCATCGTCAACCGCTTATCTGGGGTTGAGTCCCAGAGGTACCAGATTTCAGCCGGAAATTCCAAGTTTTCCTTTCCCTTGCAACATCAACTAGCTCTGACTGGAGGATCGCAAGGCATTTCCAGAACAGTATACAGATAAAATCCCTCCACCTGGTCCTCAGTCTATCCTCTGGCCTCCTCCCAGCTGGCCATGCCTGGAAAACTTCATTTGGGAGGTAACCTGGTGGCCTCCTGATTAGATGCCCAAAGTACCTCAACTGGCTCCTTTCAACTTGAAGGAGCAGAGGCTCTACTCAGAGTCCCTCGTGATAACTGGACCTATCATATCTTCAAGGGAGACATCAGCCACCCTCCTGAGAATACCCATTTCAGCTGCTTATATCCATGATCTTGTTCTTTCTGTCATGACCCAGCTTTCATGGCCAGAGTAGGAACAAACACTGACCAGTAGATGGAGAGCTTTGTCTTCTGGCTCAGCTCTCTCTTGGTAACCATGGTTTGGTCAAGTGAGCTCAGTACTGCTCCAGCAGCTCTGATTCTCTGGTCCAACTCATGCTCCATCTTCCCCTCACTGGAGAACCCTGAGAGACTTGAACTCCCTCACTTGGGGTCAGGACTCATTCCCTACTCAGAGTGGACCGTCCTCTGGTGTCCTGCTGAGAACCATGGTCTCAGATTTAGAGGTGCTGATCCTCATCCCTGCTGCTCCACACTCAGCTGTGAACTGATCCAGAGACTGTTGGAGGTCACAGACTGATGATGTCATCAGAACCACATCCTCTGTACACAGCAGTGATGTGATCCTCAGTCCACTGAACTATGACCCCTCTCCTCCACCACTACACCTCCTCATCCTGTCCATGATCATCACTAACAGGACAGGTGACAAGGAGCAGCCCTGGTGGAGGACAACCCCCACCAGGCAGGAGTCTGACCCACTACCTAGAACCCAGACACAGCTCTCACTTTCTCACTTTGGGTGTGCAGAGATTGGATGGCCCTGAGTAGAGAAACATCATTCCATACTCACACAGCACCTCCCACAAAATCTCACATGGGGACCTGGTCATCAGCATTCTCCAGATCTACAAAACACATATAGACCAGATGGGCCTACTCTCAGGCCCCCTTCAGGATCCTTGCAAGAGTGACAACCTGGTCCATTGTCCCATGAGAAGGACAGAATTTTCATTATTCCTCATCAATCCGAGGTTCAGATATTGACCTTGCCCTCCTTTCTAGCACCCTAGAGTAGATTTTCCCAAGGAGCTGAGTAATGTGACTATCTCAAGATTCCAATTCTAATTTCAAATGTCTTTATTGTATTAAAAAAAATCAAACTGACTTGACTTTATCTCAAAGATAATTCAACAAAATAATTGTCCATTAAGAATCCATGTCAAGTCAATTTCATTTGTATAGCCCATCATCACAAATCATAATTTTGCTTCAGGTGCCATTGAGCTAGACATCAAACTCCCAACTATTCAAGCCCTGAGGTGGAACAGTGACTTGTCCAGGTTGTCTTTCCACCCTTCCCCAAATGAGCACCAGGAAAGACTCAAGTATGATTCCAAGACATGACCCTGGACAAGCAGCTGACGATGGATGGACGATGAACTTTGAAGAGGCCACAGTAGGTCAGTGGTAGAGCACACACACCAGGGAACAACGTCATAGTCCCAACCCACCATGGGGGGGGGGCACCTAGCAGTAGTCTCCCAGGCTCTTCCCAGGCCACATACACAGAAACAATAACAGAAGTAGACATAATTCAGTGAGAGAAAAGACACGTGAAAACAGTTGGCATTAGTCAATAACATATGAGCCATAATCTATAATCTCATTAGCATGACAGTACTTGGTGAATTTATTGTGATAGAAACCCACCCTCCATGCAGTACAGGTTCAGAATCTTTTTGTATCCCTGTATAACTTGATTTAATCTGGTGCTTTCCTTAATTTATCTTTCAAAACTATTCAATATACATACCCCACAATTTGAGATACACATATTTTGGTGAGTGGTATAAACACATATATCCATCCACCCACAGGGTTTCTTAAAATTAAATGCTCCTCTTAAATCTTACCCACCTCTCTACCTGAGAACAGTTGATGCTTGTTACCAGGAAGTAGATTATATATTGCTTTTTATATAAGTGCACTCTAAAATTCTACCAGCCCCATGAACTTCATAGCCCGGGATTTTAAAAACAGTCTGTTTTTGTGTTCCAAATATCATACATTGTATTTACCATTGACATCCTTATGGCTTTTTTCTTGTTGCAGTACACATAATGATTGCAAGTGAGTTTTGTGGGTTTTCCATAACTCGACACTGTAATTTCAAATATGGTAATACAAGTGAAAATTACCCAATATACAAAGGCCTATAATCCAGGTTGCCTTTCCCAGAACACCAATGCCCCTTGCTATTTTCATTCTGACATATTTTGTAAGAGGTTTCCAGCATATTTTGGGGTTGTCATCCTATGTGAAGTACCTGTGAGAGGCATGAAATTGGTGTCAAATTCCCTGCATGGAAAACCTGCATAGGCAAATAACTGCTTATGATTCTGGTCAACCATCCTCATCTTATCCTCTGTTTCTTCTCTATCATCCATCATATTCTATCTCTCAATTCTCTTTCAACTGTAATCGGGTTGTCTTCTTTCTATTGAAAAGTCTTGACTATCTCTTTTTATTATTTATAACAAGAAATACAAAAATGTCACAGAATGTGTGTCCTAGATTTAATGTATATATATATGTATGTGTGTGTGTGTGTGTGCCAGGGCTGTGGGAAAGATTAATGGTACTGTTATCAGCCGAGACTCAGTGAAGAGTTTCCATCGGGTGCAGAATGAATGGAAAACTGCAAAGATCGCTCTGATAGTCATTCTGCTCTATGTGGTCTCCTGGTCACCATATGCCTCCGTTGCCCTGACTGCTTTTGCTGGGTAATAAGACAAACACACACTCTCAACTACCACCAAATTCATATCTATCATCCCGATCATCAGGGAATTATAGAAAATTAAAATTCTTATCAATACATTAAATTGTATTACATATAGGCTATAATATAGTATTGTATTTATTGTCTTTATATTATAAAGTCTTATATTACTTTCTATTTGTTACAATAGATTACATTTGATAAAACAAAATGGTCAAATAAAATTGGATCAGTTGATTAGATGTTGGTTTATATGGGAATAGTTTGATTACATAATGTCAAATTAGGTCAAATCATATCAGGTCAAATCAATTCATGATTAATTTAGATCCCATTATATTCTGGTTGGTCACTGAAGGATAACCTAGTGTGTTGGTTTTGATGCATGCTAACTAATCCAGGTAAGGGAATTGCAAAAAGTGCCATCAGCTCATGTGGTCGCAACATTTAGTTGGAGAAAAGTTGAGTCATTAATCTAAGTGACTTCATTAATCTAACTGACTGCAAGTATCTTCCTATACTGTAAACACCATCAAAAAGACATGCATGGAGTGTAAATACTCCTGCTTGTGTCCCCGATCAAGGAAACAGGAAAAAGAACTGGAGCTGTCCCTGGATATTGCAACTGCTCACTGCTCCTATACAATAAAATAGGTAAAATGCCGATAATTTTGTTGTATGTACATTGGTAAGGAAAAAGATCTTATTCTTTCATACAGATTAAAACCAATGATTATTTCATAAGGAAATTGGTCATTGAGTTGAGTTTCAATGCCGATCCACATTATTAACAGAGAATTGGGGGAACAGTTGCAAATATAGCGTTGTAAAAAAGTAAGAGCTGTGGTTTTAGGCAAGACCCCCTCAGTTCAGGGATAGTCATTCCCTTTTGACACAGACGTCCTCTTTCAACCCCCCCCTTTCAAACCAGCGTTCCTCCCTATCAAGGATGTGAACATCCTCATCTCTGACAGAGTGTCCACTGGTCTGTAGATGGTGGAGACTGTAGAGTCCTGGTCTGTAGATGGTGGAGACTGTAGAGTCCTGGTCTGTAGATGGTGGAGACTGTAGAGTCCTGGTCTGTAGATGATGGAGACTGTAGAGTCCTGGTCTGTAGATGGTGGAGACTGTAGAGTCCTGGTCTGTAGATGGTGGAGACTGTAGAGTCCTGGTCTGTAGATGGTGGAGACTGTAGAGTCCTGGTCTGTAGATGGTGGAGACTGTAGAGTCCTGGTCTGTAGATGGTGGAGACTGTAGAGTCCTGGTCTGTAGATGGTGGAGACTGTAGAGTCCTGGTCTGTAGATGGGTGAGC
>OMLC01091050.1:0-11047 GCA_900302585.1 Regalecus glesne | reverse complement strand
TCCAAAGACACATACGCCATCTATCTTGGTACCTATATGTGTGCCTTGACCTGTAATAATAATAATAATAATAAATTGTATTTGTAATGCACCTTACAATTCAGTTGAATTCTCAAAGTGCTATAAAAACAATTTTATACAGTACAATGCAAAAACAATACAATGCAAAAAGTACAATTCAGAAACCATACGATGCAAAAAAAAATAAAAATAGAATTTAAAAAATAAAAAATCTACGGTGGTTTGAGATGTTGAGCATCAGCGGTACCCTCTCGGCTACATTATGCTCATCAATCAAGTGTAGATTAACAGGTACAAGATATCGAAAGTACAGACATCCGCAATCCATAATCATAGTTTGGAGGACAGTCCAAGGTCAAGGCATGGGAGAGATGGCTTCGTTAAGGGAAAGCTTTGGTGAATAAGTGGGTTTTTAATTGCCTTTTGAAAGCTTCGACGAGTTGTGGAGCCCTGAGATGGTCTGGGAGGGCATTCCACAGTTTGGGGGCGATTGTGGAAAAGGCTCGCTTGCCCATGGTTGCCAGCTCAAATGAGCTCAAATAAAGGTGTTCTGCTGAGGTGTTGTCAGCCCAGGAGAAGTTACTGTGGAGGTGACTCTCAGGAGCCTGAAGCCGGGGACTCCCAGCAGCCTCTGTGTTGAGGTGGACAGGACTGTGTGTGGTCTTCTTGGAGGTCCCAAAGTCCATGATATTATCCTTGGTCTTTTTTGTGTGCAAGACCAGGTTGTTGTGAGAATGCCACATTGTCAGGCTCTGAAGCTCCTCCCAGTATGCCGCTTGCTTTGTTGTAGTCTGACATGAGCCTAATGACTGTTGTATCATCTGCAAACATGACAGTGTTCTAGTGATGGCTAGCTGGCAGTCATGTGTGAACGGTGCATAATGGAGAGGACCCAGCACACAGCCCTGGGGGATGCCGGTGCTCAGGATGATGATGTGGGATGTGTGCTTGCCCAGTCTTACAGTTGAGGGGGGTGATTGGTGGGGATGTCCAGTATCCAGCTGCATTTGGAGAGAGTTTGTCCTGGGTTGTGGAGTTTCTCCACCAGCTTGTTTGGTGTGATGGAGTTAAACACTGAGCTGTAATCAGCAAAGAGGATCCTGATGTAGGTGTTGGGTCTTACCAGGTGAGAGAGGGCTGTGTTGAGAGACACACAGATGGTGTCCTCTATCGACCTGTTTACCCAGTAGACAAACTGGTGTTGGTCTGGGTCAGCTGGGACAGTGTCTGTGATGTGGGGATCAGTTGTTCAAAGCACTTTGAATTGACAGGGGTGAGAGTGACTGGCTGATAGTCATTTGGACACGCCACCATTGGTTTTGTGGAAAGGAGATGATAGTGCTGGATTTGAAGCAAGTGGGAAAGATAGAGATGTTGAAAACCCCTCCATCCAATGCTCATCTGAAACCGGGTCACAGGGGAACCGGAGCCTTTCTCAGTCCCCATTGGACAAAAATGTGTTGAAAACATATGTGAAGACCTCTGCTAGCTGGTCAGCACAGCCCTGCAGTACACACCCTTGTACGGGATCAGGCCCTGTTGCTTTCCATGTGTTGATGCTACACCTCAGGAATGTGTAGAACAAGGGTCTGTTCTGGAGATGAGAGATGGCTCCCAGCGGCGTTCAGTCTAAAGTCTGTTTCACTAACAGGAACAGGACAGTTCTCCCAACACTGTTCATGTTGTGTAAAACATGGAAAAAGGAGACTTTGATCAAATGCATAAAGGGCATTTTGAGTGTCTACCATGTGACATGTCTTGTGGTGATGGTCACTGGGAAGAACATGTGCTGTCACCCTGGGAGTAAAAGTAAAGCTTTGGTTTTACTTTTAATGCTCTCTGATAAATCAATGATACACTTGATGGGAGCTGAAGCGTTAGGTGGCTGTTAATTGTTTATTCACTGGTAAAGAATCGTCGGCATTGTGTTTACATGGAACATGTGAGCATGTGGACATGCTTTGTGCTTGGAGATGAGAGAGGTCCGTTGAACGTGTCTCCGTCAGTCCCCAGCTTGTGGGGGTGGACGAGCCTTAGATGGAGCTTGTAGGGATTGAGGCCGGATGCCCTTCCTGCCCCCCTGTGGTGGGTTTGGACCCGGAAATGAACCAAGACAAACAGCCAAACGTTGCAGAGCCAAGGGCCCTTCAGCATGTCCAGCAGACTCACAGAATTTGAACCAATCAACAGCTAATGAAGTAGTGAGATGAACTGTTTAAGGTTTGACAAGGAATCAATAAGTAGGTTTGGAATCTAAGCTGATGGTTGCACTGAGTCTCAGCAGATGACATCCAACGAAACAGTTTGTCCTCGCAAATATCGTTAAGCAAGGAAATCAATTAAACATTGGTGTAACGACAACGTTGAGCATGGAGGCCGCCACCGCCTCTCTATATGTCTCTATATGTATTCATATGTCTCCATATGTCTTCATATGTCTTCATATGTCTTTATATGTCTTCATATGTTTCTATATGTCTTCATATGTCTCTATATGTCTTCATATGTTTCTATATGTCTTCATATGTCTCTATATGTCTCCATATGTCTCCATATGTCTTCATATGTTTCTATATGTCTTCATATGTCTTTATATGTCTCTATATGTCTCCATATGTCTCCATATGTCTTCATATGTCTCCATATGTCTTCATATGTCTTCATATGTCTTCATATGTCTCCATATGTCTTCATATGTCTCCATATGTCTTCATATGTCTTCATATGTCTCCATATGTCTTCATATGTCTCCATATGTCTCCATATGTCTCCATATGTCTCCATATGTCTCCATATGTCTCCATATGTCTTCATATGTCTCCATATGTCTCCATATGTCTCCATATGTCTCCATATGTCTCCATATGTCTTCATATGTCTCCATATGTCTCCATATGTCTTCATATGTCTTCATATGTCTCCATATGTCTCCATATGTCTTCATATGTCTCCATATGTCTCCATATGTCTTCATATGTCTCCATATGTCTTCATATGTCTCCATATGTCTTCATATGTCTCCATATGTCTTCATATGTCTTCATATGTCTTCATATGTCTTCTAAATGTCTTCATATGTTTCTATATGTCTTCATATGTCTTCATATGTCTCTCTGTGTCTATCTGTGTGTCTCCATATTGTCTCTCTACATGTCTTTGTGTGTGTGTCTGTATGTGTCTCTCTGTGTCTCTTTGTACATACGTCCATATCTGACGTCCCTGTCTCCTCCCACCTCTGTATGTCTCCAGTAATCAGCCATCTGGGCTCGACGGGGTTCCCACACCAGGCCCGTGCTGCTTGTTTTCAGCATCTGTCGGGAGTCTGGAAGTCTCGTCCTCTACTCTGCCAGTTATGCCTCACTGGTGGTCCATCGAGCTCTGCCTGAAGACCAGCGACTGGTAACACAGTACAGAGCAAAGTCCTGCTCATCACCGGGGTAGGGCTGTGGGATGACGTAGGTCTGGCTTCAGTCCTCGTCTGGGCCAGGCTTGTGTTTCACTCAGATCCATTCCAGGTGCTCCTGCCCACGGCCCTGCTTAAAGCCCTTCCAGATGTTGACAGGTGGCTGCTAGAAGCTCCGTGTGGTAGAAACAGAGAGCCAGGGGCAGGGGGTGGAGAGAGGGGCAGAGATGGTGCATAATGAAGCTTCATGGCATCTGTAGAGAAGACGACAGGTGTCCTCCGATACCGACCGCATCGGGTCCAACCCGGAGGACTCTGCTGAGACAGTTTCAGCACCACTTGTATGAATCGTACCCCTCAAACGTCCATCAAATCCCCACCAGTGGCCTCACAATGCAGCAGGCATATACAGGACATCCAACCCCCACTTCCCCCACTGGCCTGCAGCACCCCCCCTCTATAAACACCAACATAGAGCAAGCTGCCCTTGCTGCCCTTGTGAGTCTCCTGGGACACTGACACACACCACGTACAGCCAGCCAGTGATAAACGCTGTCTGCCTGACACCCACAAGCCCACATGGCCGTGTCGCTCAGCCAGGGACGACAACGTCACACATCAGCCACAGGAGCACACCAATGCAGACACACCCGGACGAGGCGGCGGCTCGTAGACGCTCAACACCACTGGCATGTCGTCGCAGCAGCCGATCATGTTGTGTGCTCAGACTGGTCTGGACTCACATGCACGATGCTGTGTCTGTGCCATCAAGTCGATTTAGAACTCAGTTTATCTGTAGAGCCCATTATCACAAATCAACAATGTGCCTCAGTGGAATTTACATTAAAACAACCTCCTGTCCTCAGAGCCTCATATCAGATCAGGAACAAGTCTCTTAAAAACCTTTAACAGGGAGGAGAACAGAAAGACACCTCAGGGAGAGCCACAGAGGAGGATCTCTCTCCCCAGACAGACAGACAGGTGATGGAGGATGTGAACACAGAATAAGACCCACTTTACACCACACAACATGATCAGGAGAACAGAATAGTGACTGTCTGGGGCAGTCTCCCAGGTTCCTCTGAGGTCACATAGAAAATGAGAATAAAAGGAGACATTGAGGGACCTGCATGTGGCAGACCTGGCAACAGAACACCACAGTCATCAAGTCTGGATGTAGCAAAGACCATGTATTAGAGTCTGTCAGCCACAGACGGGCAGGACCAAACGTCAGTAATGGTACACAAGTTAAAAAAGGCAGTCTTGTTGGTTTCTCGTGAGACCCTCGGGTGGGTTTCAGTGTCCTGTTTGGCAGCAGGTCTGGCAGTGAGGAGCTTTGTGTCTCGACCTGCCTGGCCCAGCATAAAAGAGCCCTGCAAGTGTTCCAGGGGTCCTGGACACACATCAAGACATGAGGGGCCGCACTGGGCCCCAGCACTGGTGAAAAGCCACAGCAGAGAGGAGACCTCGGTCACACCATCAGAGACACTCCACAGTCAGACTTATAAAGTGTTTTGGCCGGAGCTCATTCATTCTGTTAATCCTGTTGGGATATTGAGGCCCCAGACAAATTGATCTTTCAATTAAAGCAATAAAATCATCAATCTGAAAACTCCAATTAAAAGAGCAAAGGAGCCAGAAGACAAGGTAATTGAAACATGGCTTCTTCCTCCCCAGGGTTCAACAGTGAGCTGCAGGTAGCTGAACCATGAGCAGGATGCTGAGGATGGTTTTAATTGGGCTATATTTAAACTCTAGTTCATATTCAGGCCCTGCTCAGCCTGGCCTGCATGACAGGCACATTCTCACCATTAACCCTGTTGAAGCCACACATGGGAGGAGGACCAGCCACAGCGACCACAGTGAAGATGAGACGGAGGGGAGTAAAATGTCACCCATGCCTCAAAACGTCACCGACTGACTCAGACAAGCAACCTTTCTGAATTAATACTGTGACACCGCAGCCAGGATGACGCGATGTTGAGGAAGACTGGATGCAAAAAAGACATCAAAACACCCAGCAGAGTAAGAGGCAGCGTCCTTCTTAGTTATCTCTGAAAGCCCTCTCAGAGGATTCAAGTCTGAGTGCTTTTACTGGGCTGAGGTGAGGGAAGTCAACAGGTGATGAATGGACGGAAGGAAATGAATCATCCAACACTGCGACCCGACACTTGCATTCCTGCATCTGAGTGGAGTGAGAGAGGAGCCAGAGGACGGCCACATTAAACGCCTGCGTGCAGCCTTTGTAGTGCTGACCTTGAGTCTGGTGTTTGGATGAGGCAGGAGATGAGCCGGGGCCACGGGTCAGACAGAGAGGACTCTGGGAGAGGTGGGCTGGATGAGACAGCCAATCGACAGCGAGAGCGGAGATGACAGGATGGGAGAGGGGAAGGCAGAGTCTGCCGCAGCTGTTTGATCAGAGTTGAGCCAATTAGGACACTGCATCATTGATGAGGGGGACTATATTTATCTGGTGCCGGCACAGAGCCGGGGAGGCTGGGATGGAGAGAAGTGGTTCTGTGTGAGGCTGCTCTGAAGTGTGTTTGTCTAAGCTAATGGTGGCCTTCTTCAGCAGGGGGTCGACTCACCGCCCCGCCGCAGTGTGACGGTAATGACGCCCGTGTCACCCACACGGAGGCCTGCGTGGCTCACTACGGTCTAATTGGCACTTTGCAGCAGGTGTAAAACTTCGCTGCTCATGATGCCACATGGTGGACGTGTATATCCCCTGGCTGCTGCTTCTCCTGTTGAAACGTCCAATGGGCTGTGAGATGAGCTTTGTGTGGGCGGGGCTTGTTGAGAGAGTGTCGTCAGCTAGCGGAAGGAAAGGCCGGAAGAGCCGGCGTCCAGCCGCCGTCTGCTCTTCTCCAAAACCAAAGTGATCAGGATTTCCCCTTCGTCTCTGCCATCTGTGGTAGCTGTAAGGTCAGCGATGGGACTCCGGGTCATCTCTTTTAGGCTTGTCCCAAGCTCGCAGGCTTTTGGGGGGACATTTTAAACTTGTACAGCGTCATATACAAAACCCAAATAAGACCTGACGGCCTCTTTGTGGTACTGGAGATGTTCCCTTTACTCACTGACTCTCTCTATAAATCTCCAACAGGCCCTTATGTTTGGCATGGTCATGGCCAAAAGGGTCATTGTAAGGGACTGGAAGTTAGCGTCCCCACCCTGCTTTAAGGTGTGGATGAATGATGTGGTGTTCTGTTTGTACCTGGAGGAGCTGCGTTACACTTTGTCAGACAAGCTCCGCAAATTTTGTCAGATCTGGGGGCCTTTCACAGACCACGTTAAGGGAGAACAGTCACAGGACAAGCTTTAATGGTGTGACTTTGGGTTGTGCTGTGCTAAATATTGTGTATTGTTTTCCTACTTCCATGATTTGAATTGCTTTTGTGTACATTTCTTGCTGAGACTCTGCTCTAGTTTGGGGCTTTCCTTGACCTCAGTTCTTCTTCCCAACACCATGGAAGTCTTACTCATCTGAAGCTGCAGACATTCTTCTCAGTTTCTGGGCTGGACTAGAGACACTTACTGGTATCTCTTGTCGGAACCGGCAGGTTTTGTTTTGTCTCATTCTGTCCTTTTTGGTGTGTTTCTGTTCTCTTTGGGACTGTCAGACAGAAAACCTTCAAAATGAAATTAATTTTTGCAAAAAGAAAAAAGAAAAGAAGAGCAGGCGTGGGGTCACTGATGGTACGAGCCCAGGAGAGACTCCGGACATGGACGGAGTGGTCAGAGAAGGTTCAGTGCAGCACAGCTCTGGGCCAACAGCGGGGATGGATGGATGATGTGGTGGCAGCAGGTAGGAGTGGGGGAAAGGAGGCGTGTGGCTGGCGAGAGGGGCTCGGAGGCTGTGAGGCAGCTGGCAGTCTGCCAGGGCAGCACACAGATGAGTGATGGTCCTGGGGCACAAGACAGAGCAGCAGTCAAAGCTTAACACGAGCAGCTCAAAAGCAGAGTTGACCTACAGGTGCTCCTACCGCCGGGGATGAGACAGGAGTGTGGAGGAGCAGCGGCTGACCTGCTGGCCCAGTGAGGACATGATGGATGGGCTGTGCTGAGCAGCCATCAGAGAGGGAGGGAGGCCACGCCCACAACACACACAGGGACAGACAGAGGGGGAAACACAGAGGAGGCCATAAGACCAGGAACACAACAGGGACATGATCACAGCAGCTGAGTCATCATATTAAGAGGCTGATGTCTTTGGACTCATTAACACACTTAGTGAACCTCACACAGCACAGGGACACAATGTTCTGGATGATTGTCAAAAGGCCAGATTTCTATAAGAGGTAGTCGGGATTCAAACACCTGACTGCATGACACAGAGATGACCCCCCTCATTATCACAAATTAACAATGTGCCTCAGTGGACTTTACACTAACACAACCTCCTGTCCTCAGAGCCTCACATCAGATCAGCAACAAGTCTCTTAAAGACCTTTAACAGGGAGAGAGACAGGAAGAAACCTCAGGGAGAGCCACAGAGGAGGATCTCTCTCCCCAGACAGACAGACAGGTGATGGAGGATGTGAACACAGAAGAAGACACACTTTACACCACACAACATGATCAGGATGAACAGAATAGTGATTGAGTTACAGAAGGTAAAACAGTCATAATAATGATCACCTCCTTCATAGTGAAGGTACTCATCAATCAACATGTAAAACACAGACATACCAGATCAAGGCACTGGGCGTGGATTCATCACATGTCTCATGTGGACACATGGATGAGGATCTTTAAAGAGGTGGAACAGCAGCAGACACATCAGTCCAGGCATCATAGTCTGGACCACCACGGTGGGACAGATTACATGTCTCCCGAGTCGTCCGAGGTCACATACATAGAAAATGAGAATAACAAAGGAGACATTGAGGGACATTCATTCGGCCAGAGAAGCTAGATGAGAGCACAGCTTACATCAGTCACCACCATATGGTCTGACTATATGATGTCATCAGCAGAGAACAGTGCTTGGTAAACTCAGGTGTATCCACGGGCACAGCATGACTGTGCTCACACCTCTGTGTGTGCTGTCTTGTCTCGTCCAGACATTTCTGGTTTGACTGACTCACATGGTGACCATGAGATGGATGGAGGATGAGAGGCTCATTGACCCGACCATTTTAACCCCTGCCTCCCCTCCGCCCTGCCTCCTGTGCCCCCTCCTCCGGTCTGCAGCCTCTTAGTCTGCTGCTGTCCCAGGACAGCCCCTCACACTGACAGCCGTGTCAGAGGCCACCTGGTGGACTGCTCAGCCCTCCTGTTCTCCCTCCACTGCATCCTGTCAGTCCGCCCCCTCTCCCTCATTTCATTCCGCTCACCACCGCCTCGGCTCCCTATGCCCCGACAGTCCACCCTCATTTACCAGCCTCATGATGCTTTATAACTGTCATCAGCTGCCCCGGGGAGGAAACGGCTCAAAGGACGGCTCACTAGTATCAAAGTGTTTTTGAAAGCTGGAGCTCCAGATGGGAAGGTGCCGTGCATGATGGGAGATGGAGGCTCATTTGAATCAGGGCCAAGAAAACCTGCCGAGCCGGCCAGAGTCAGTCTGCTGAATGAGAAAGAAGCGGCCATGGAGCTTGTTCCTCAAACGTGGCCCTGACACACATCATCTGAGAGCAGGAGTACACGACAGAGGTGTTGTGGACGTCGTCTCATCAGGCTCTAATCTGGCCTGGAAGACTAGATGAAGAGATCAGGGGCAGAAAGGCCATGGCCTCTGACTGTGTGGGAATGGGATAGGAGGTTGTCTCCCCCTCGCATTACACCTAATTCCCGTCGCTCCGTCCCTTTGGTTGAGTTTCTGAAGTGATATTCCGGGTTAAGGGCATTCTCTGTTAAACCAACCAGTGTCTGGAGGACTGTCTGTCATGTTATGTCATGTCATGTCATGGGACGGCATGGCTCAGTGGGCACAGTTGCTATCTAGCGATTAGAAGGGTTCAATCCCAGCACCTGCAGAATAGTGTGTCAAAGTGTCCTTGAGCAAGACACTGTTCCCCTGACTGCTCTGCTCTGTGGAGGACCAGTGACCTGTGCAGGGTGTGTCCCTGTCGTTCACCCAGTGAGGACTGAGATAGGCTCCAGCTCCTCCGCGACCTTATTTCGGATAAGCGGTTGACGATGGATGGATGGATGGATGGATGGATGGATGCCATGTCCTCCACAGTCAGGTTGTGGAGTAATGCTGGAGCCTGTCTCAGTGTCCATCGGGTGGTAGGTGGAGAAACACTCTGGACAGGTCACCGGTCCATCTCAGGTGCAGGTCCGGGGGAATAAGGCTGGATGCCTTTCCTGAGGACCCGTGGTGGGTTTGAACCCTCGGCCCCTGGCTCATTAGTTCCTGCCAGGGCAAGGACCAAATTAAGTCCTCTCCATCACCTGTTAGCACCTGTGACCATTCATCTCCACCATGCTGCTTCCTGCTCAGCTGAACAAGGGAACATTTTAATAGTGGTACATGGAGGAAGTTTGTGACAGGCTTGGGAGCCAGTCCATGATACTGGGATACTGGGATGACATCAAGCAGTTTACCAGTGCTCCCATCCATAGGGTTAGTGATTGTGCCAGGAGAGATATCCGGTGAAACAGTTGATCAAGCTCTTCATGACGGGAGGGAGAGATGTGCTGATGGAGGTTGAAGTGCCACTGATGTCTCCGGAGATGTAAATGCTGAGGTCGCAGAACTCAGGTGGCCCATGGTCATCCTGTCAGAATGAGGTCAATGTGGACACCTCATCTGTTGGAGAGACACAAAGCAGCATGAACAACTGTGCATGTTTCTTTTCTCTGTGAATGTATGAGAGTGAACGGCTGAGAGACAGACACAGACAGACAGACAGACAGACGGAAAGACACAAACGCACATAGACAGACAGAAAAGCTTTCTGAGGAGGTGTAGCCCACATGAGAGGGTGAGACAGAGAGACAAGAGACACAGAGATAGAGAGAGACAGAGAGAGAGACAGGGACAGACAGAGAAAGACAAGAGAGAGAGAGAGAGAGACAGAGAGAGAGAGAAAGACAAGAGAGAGAGAGAGAGAGAGAGAGAGAGAGACAGGGACAGACAGAGAAAGACAAGAGAGAGAGAGAGAGAGAGAGACACAGACAGAGAGACGACAATGCAAACTACAGACAAGAAGTGCTTGCATGCAGAAACACTGAATGACACATAGTACAGCAAATGCTTTGTTTTACCCATTTTTGTGTTATTCTTTATTTTGAACTCAGTCTGACCTTTTCATGCAGAGCTTAGATCCTCAGGAAGAGTTTGAGGAACAATTCGTCACAGAACTAAAAATCTGACTTTAAGCCACTGGGGGAGAAAACCAGTCATGGAATCTAATAAGTATCACCCTTCGTAGGCAGAACAGTGACCCAGCCGTCACCACTGTTGCCCCACAGCAAGAAGGTGCTGGGTTCAAATCCCATCCAAGGTCTCTTCTCTGTGGAGTTAGCAGGTTCTCCCCGTGTCTGTGTGGGTTTCCTCTGGGTGCTCTGGGTTCCTCCCACCATCACAAAGACACACATGTTAGGGTCAATACTTCTGCCTGTGCCCCTGAGCAAGGCAATAGGAAAAAGAACAGGAGTTGTTCTTTTTCATAT